>QPKB01000010.1:21198269-21473294 GCA_003546025.1 Camphora micrantha
ATTTGAAGAAAAGAAACTCTGCTGCAAGAGCAACTACAAGGTGATTGAAGCACCCTTGGGGGGCCACCCCCCCAAGGACATCCTTCTTCTACCAACATGGCTAAAACGTGGCTTTTCAGCCCGTTTACTTAGCTTTTTATCGGACATAAGACCTTCTCTTGGTCTTTGTCCTTTAAAAATCTGAGGTTAGAAAGCCGAGCCAAGAATCCAAGCATCGTGTTCTCATCTGCATGGACGATGGAGGAGCCCATACATGACTCGCGACCGTCGATCTGAACGTGTCCCCACAATCGAATGAGGAGTCAGATTCCTTTTCTTGATTTCTATTGTACTTTATTTTTCTTTTAGAGAGACAAAAATCACAATTCTTGTCTTTCATAATGGATGAGACTTGTAAATCGCCTTTTACGGCAAAATCGCCTTTCACGGCAACAAATGAAATCGCCTTTCACGGCATTCAAAAAAACCCTTTGTCTCTTTTCTTAAAATATGTGTGCAATGGAAAACTAGAAAAAGTTTCATTTCCCCTTTCTACTTGTGAAGGTGGATCTTCGGATCACCATTCCTAAATTCCAAGTAGAAAAGTGAAATTGGCATACCCGTACAAAAAAAAGAGAAAGATGTTGAAACCCTTTATCTTTTCTTCTCCACCCCTCCGCCGCACCCCGAAAAGACCCGGGGCGGAGGCAGCGGGAGAGAGGGAAGAAATCGGGTCCATCAGTTTCAGGTGAATTGGGCTTTTTCCTTTTCATTTGATTTTGAAAAGAATTCTAACTTCACATACATGGTAAACTATTTCTATGGTTTGGAGCTTTTTCCCTAGTGGGTTTTCTATGCAGAAGGATCTTCGATTTGTAAGTGCATGCATGGATGTGTTGGAAAAGCTTCCTATACCCCATGTGTCAAACCCATTGAACAGTAACAGTGGGCTATTCTGTGTTAAAAATTGAAGTGATGTTGGATATAGATAAATTAAAGTAGGAAAAACTCACAAATTGCATAAATCGACTGGTCCCATGAACAACCAGATTTGTCATGTTTCCAATCAGATATGATGTTAATCTGAGGTCAAGGAGCATGTATAAGATGTTGAACATCATCTCTCCCGTATGCTGAGAATGTAAATCACCATAAGCAGTGGTCGGGAGGCTCTGCTCCAGAAAATCATTGTAGGAAGCTCCAATCCATGTAGTTAATGGATCAGGGTGTCTCGAGGCAAGGAGATAAAAGAAGCACCCAGCACAGTGAACTGCAAACAGAGTCACCTATAAACACATTATGAAATAAGAGAATAGTTTCTAAAGAGTTTCTTTGCTAGAAGGAACAAAGAACATGAAAAATGCATTGTGAGACACATAGATAAGTCTTGCACATCGAACCCAAAAGTAACTATAATTCTTATCCTTTTCCAAACTTTAAAATGGAAAGAACATTATGGAAGATTTTATAGTTCGAAGATCGTAATTTTGCACTTGCAGATAGAGAGCCTTATTAAGGATACAATTACAGAAGATACTACATTTGATATAGCCATAGTATCACAAAAAAGCTTGCATTATTACTCTCTTCCTTGCAGAAAAACCATTTAATTGCCTCTTATTTATCATTTAATTTGCAGGATGCCGTTATTACAGCACGTGAATCTGATAGATCCGTGGTGGAAAATGACATAGACAATGATGCAGTTGCGAATGTATATTTCTTTTAATCCTATCTGCTTGTGCTTCATCAAATTTAGCTAAAACCTTTGACCAATCAGTTATGGAGCCAAAGCTGTATTCACTTGAAAAGGAACAGTGAAATACAAACAATAGTGATTTCATTAGGATGTAGCAAAACCTTCAGGTCTCTCTCTGTTTTTTAGCTCTTTTTATCTATCTCGATTTTTTCATTCAGGCACAAACACTTCTACAGGTCACCTTATCTGAACCAAGTAATTCCACCTAATGATCATGTGTAAGCCGTAGTTCCTTATTTCTCTTGGTCTGGCAATTATAACTCTGTACTTGGATGACTAAAATGATTGTGAACTAGGAGAGAAATTTGATCGTTTCATTTATGAATCCGCTTATGAATGTCATTCTAATCTAGAAGTGTTATTCCATTAATACTTTGAACTTAGATTAGATATCACAGTAGATCCATAGAGACTAAGGTTCGCACAACACATGTTTGTTAAATTGATCTGTGTGTTGCTAGGATCATCTTCCTTCCAGTTTCATGCTTGAAATAAGTATTTCATTGAACCTTGATCTTGGTTGTCATATTTTTAATAGGTGTTTGGTCGTGATGGCAAGGGACGTGTACTCGGCTTAGGCATGGGTGTGTCGAAGACAGCCATACAACATTCGGCTCCTTATAAGAGAGCCTTGGAGGTGGAACATGAAGCCAATACACACCTTTAGACTCAAGTGAAATGGTTGAAAGAGGAAATTGATGAGATCAAACAAGTTCTTTCCCGAGGTGGGATGCAACATTCTTCCACTTGTTATGAGAGTTCATCCCAGGTACAAAGTAATTTCTTTTACAGAATTGATTATTAATTTAATGAATTATTTAAATTGATGAGATACATTGATGGGCTGCTTCCTGCATGGCTTCTGTCATAACTATGGAGGTGTTGATACTCCCTGGTTTTGTTATTTAAAGAAATTCTTAGGCTTTTGATGATGGACTCAGAGTGTAATTGTTATGGTTAGTGCATACTTGAATTTAGAAATGGGGCTTTTGATTTCTAGGCTTTTAAGCAATTTCCTATGTAAGTGGTACGATCATCGCATGCACCTTGTGTGAAGTACAGTGAACAGAGCATTATTAAAAGTAATAATAAGTAAAAAAGAGATGTGTCTGTTAAGATCTAGGTATCATTTTAATGTTATGAAATTTTTGGTGAGAACTAGAGAATGGACTTTCTAATTTCATTACTACGCATTCAGAAATCAGCTCTTCTAATTGCATGCACCTTTTGTGAAGCACAGTGAACAGAGCTTTATTAAAAGTAATAATATGTACAAAAGAGATTGTTTGTTAAGATCCTAGTATCATTTTAATGTTATGAATTTGTTGGTGAGAACTAGAGAAGGGACTTTCTAATTTCATTACTATGCATTCAGAAATCAGCTCTTCTAATTGCTTTATTTATGTTTTAAGTTTGGTGACGTTTTTGAGTATGTATTTTGTAGAAATGTCAACTTTTATGTGATGGTTTTTTTCCCAATTTTATGAGCTAAATATTTCTTTCTTTGAGTAGGCCCAGGATGGTTCCCCGTGTGAGGAGGTACGCACGGGCACAAACCAGAGCAACACCTCACATACAAGAGAGGGTTCATGTAGGTTGCTTTAATATTTGAGGAAGGAGATTACTGCTGCGGTTGGCCGTGTGATGGGTTTGTCGATCGATGAGGGGGGCTGCTATAGGATTGTTATAGATGGAATCTTGAAGACTGATGAATTGTTGTTGGGCGGAGACACGACTTTTGGGGATTTGACTTTGGGCGATATTATTTCATGGCCGATTTTTAGAACTGTGGCCGACTAATTTTATTGTAAACAATGACATATGTAAATGATTTTTATTTTTTGTATTTACTTTCATACGTGGAACCGTGGTACTGGTCATATGAAATATGTTTTTTTTTTTTTTGTTAAGTTTGTTGTTTCTCATAACTATTTTGATAATGTAAGTTTACATATTAAATGGATGGATGAACTTTTAACTACCGGTGTGTTTTTAGCTCACTTGGGCCTTTTTAATGGATGGAAAATGGATGGTTCTATAATTGATACTCTATTCAATTTTGTAAAATTAATTGCAGGTTTTTTAAAATAATTAAAAAAATATTTTTTTAAAACTTTCTTATTAACAAGACCGACGGTCATGGCCCGTCGTTTTATTTTTCCCCCACTAATTTAGGAAAAATAAATGCAGGCGGCTAATGTCTGTCGGAAATAGGGACTGTCCATACCCGTCGGTAATTTTTAAATTTACCGACGGCCATGGCCCGTCGTTTGTATTAAACGACGCCATTTTTTTCGACGGTCACCTCGACGGCGTGTGCCGCGGTTTTTTTATAAAACGATGGGCTATGGCCGTCGGGAAACTGGCATTTTGACTTAGTGAGTGACTTGCTGGAAATATTATTGTCTAGATCAAACTATCACATACGATTAACTCGATGGTCACACTAACTCCAAAATTAGTGAAAATTTGAAAAATGAATTTTCAGATTTCAAGAAAATCTGAAATTGTCATATGAGGAGATCAGCCAATAGCTTGTCTAAAATGACCGGCTTGATTTTGAAGAAATAAAAAAGAAAACTTTGCTCCACTCCTCTTGTGATTTTATTATTTAGTTGCAGCAAAAGTGAGGAGGGGCAAAAGTAGTAAAAAGATAAATCTATCCCTTGCAAAAATTTAAAGGACTTTATCCCCATGTGAGAATTTTGAAAAAATTGAGGAGTGCCCCTCCTCGTAGTTGTGTAGATTCGTCCTTGATTGTAAAGGATGGGTAAGGTAAGGATGTGTAAGGTAAACATATCTGCCTAGCTTACATTTACTTTTATTTGATTTTATCATTTTCAAGTTATCCCACTCAACCCAAAAACATTCCATTTACTTCTCCATCACTTTCCCACTTGTAAGACTTTTGTCACATCCCGGTCCCGAATCACCCTAGTTTAGGGTAATCCCTAAGGTGAGACACACGTACGCCCGTGTGCTGTACTTGTCTCGAGCCAAATACAACACACGAAGGAGAGAAAACAACTGTCCACACGCGTGAGTCAGGCTTACAAAACCTGTCAATAACAATTAATAATCATAGCGGAAGCATTAATTTAATTCATATAAGGGTATCAATTCCCATTCAGTCTAAGTAAACATTTCAAGTTTAATACAAAAGAATTATACAAGTATATACATTGTTTTACAAAAAATGGGTGTAATAAAGAACCCTATACAAACAATACCAAAAGTATAACAAAAGAATAACTGTCCATCTAAGTGCGGCACACACAAAAAGGGGCTAGCCACGCGCTATAGAAGTTCACAAAAGGGACATCCACGCGTTCGGAGGGAAGATACCTCGCTCTGGCCACTCTTCTAATCCTGAAGGTACCTCTTGGGTAGCCTTCTTTCCCTCTTTGGCCTCCTCAGGGCCGGGGGTTGCATCTGCAACTTTGACACCAAGAGTAGTATCATCAATACGACGATTTAGCAAGTATAGGCAATAATAAAGAAATACATTATGTTTCAAATTGAATTTAAGACGAATAAATTAATAGATGCCAATGATAAGTATAACTAGGCAGGTTATGCGAAATTGAATAATTTATGCTTGTGAATCAAGTATAATGAAAACATACTAATTGACTACTACCTTAAGCTCATCGTCTCAAAAGAGAGCGAATCTAGTTGGAATGTCACCAGCGGCCCGACTAAAGGCTAGCTGGCTACCGGGGTCTGGAGTTCCGGTGCTCCAGATGATTTACTGCAGTAGTCTCGAATAATTAAACCAAGTTCAACTCTGTCGGGTATCACAAGGTCGAAGCTAAGTAGTGCCGACTCGATCGAACCAAATAATAATCGAATAAAAACCGAATTAGAGTAAGTTTGTGTTCATTTAATCATAGTCAAATCGAATGATAATCACATATACTGAATTACTTACTCAATCCTCATTTCCAATAATTGCTAAATCGGATATACAACACAGAAGTTACGAATTGATTATAAACAATTGAATCTCAATGAATACTAACAATGCTATCAATCTACTTAGCATGATTTGATATCAAGAATGAAATTGTGCTCCAATATGAAATGCAATAATTTAAGGGAATCGAGAGATTTTTACGAACCAATACTAGACTATTATTTGTTTAGTCTTTCACCGTCCAATACAAAGCAGGTTGCGAAAATCAACGTATTACTACCTTGTTAGGTGTCACTATTTATGACAAGTACGTTGAATTGCCAAACTAACCTTCATGGTGTAGTGTTAGACTAATAAATATCCATTAGACCAATGAATAAGGTTATTAGTTCCATTTTACGATCATAAAGCCTCAAAAATTCCTAATTTCCTATGGAAGTAAGGTAAGCACCATGATTATCTATTAGAGAGGATTATGGTGGGTTATCGTAGGTTAAGGATGATAATTCACCCTTAACAGTGAGTCAAAAAAGGCCCTGGTTCCAACTTCAGGTTCGCTTGAGCGAACCCCAAGTTTGCTCGAGCGGACCCCATCTAGAGGTCTACTCGCTCGCGCACCCCATTCGTTCGCTTGAGCTGTGGCTTCAGGGGTGCGATCACTCGAGCGGACCCAAGTTCGCTCGAGCAGACCCATCCAGAAAGGTGAACGTCCGAGCGATTTTTTATTCGCTCGACCTCCAGTTCGCTCAAGCGACCTGTCAAGAATTCCTATTTTCAAGATTTCTCACTACTTTTTCCTCCCATTCATTTCCAATCCCTTTCACTACACACCTGCATAAATGGAGCCTCCTTGCTCCCTTACATACAACATATAATGTATCCATTCAATTTATCAATTAAAACCCATGAAACAATCTAACCCATTCATATATTATGAGATAGAATCATTGAGAAAGAGTATTATTAGAATCAAATAGAATTAACCATAATGTAAACCCAAATTATGCTTATACTTACCTCAAATAAGAGCTTTCCAACTCTTCTCACTCACTTGCTTTAAAGAACCCAAAAATCCCAAATCACTAAACCCTAATCACAATACACATGAAAAACTATATGAATATGCATGTATGATTTGTCCAAGAGTCTATTGACTCTAATGCAACTCCACAAACACAAAAGGAGATATTTTGGCTCTTACGTCAACATAGAATTCAAATGTGGAAAAGGTAGGCGATGGTGGGGATGGTTCTTGTCAACAATGAAGAGAAGAAGATGAAGATGGTGAGGGTGGGTTTTTCCTCCTAGCTCCCAAGGCACTCACCACAAGCTTTGATGGTTGAGGAAGAAAGAAGAGGAGAAGGAGAAGAAAAGTAGAGAGGAAGGGAATAAGAGGGAAATGAAAGAGGAAGGCGTAAGGTCTTATATAAGGGATAAGGTTGATATTTTTGCAAGAAAGCCCGCAAAAATTGTTTATTTCTATTTTGAGTCGAATGAGGGTCTAATTATTCAATGGTTAGTAAAATGAAGGAATATAATGCTTGATATGAAAATCGATGTGCTTGTCGAGATACACGCGATGACGCCAATATGACGTGCAAATGATGCAAAACGCGAAAACCCATAATTATGAAGAATCCCTTGACTCTACCCAACTGAGTCAAATTAGTTCCCACTCACCTATTTAAGGTTCAAGGCTCAACTAACTCAGTCTATAAAGACTAATAAACATTAATTACCATAATTAGAAATTAAGCATAATTAATTTAGCTAAAACATACTTTATTAGTACTAATCAGGGTTAGATCGGGTCGGGGTGTAACACTTTTTATTCTCATGTACTAAATGGTCAAAAACATAAATAGTGATGCTGGGGTTTTGATCTGGGATGAAGAAGCAGACGACATTGGAATCCTCAACTAAAGAAACCCTAATCCACAAACAGAGATGTCATTTTCTTTGTCCTTATTATTGTGTTCTTTCCTAGAATAAGATTAAAATAATTATATACATTTTTCTAATAAGAATAAGTATTAATCTTAAGATTTAAAAATTGAAGAAATACTCTCCTCAATCCTTAAAGATTAAAATAATTATATATGTTTTTTTTAATAAGAATAAATATTAATCTTATGATCTAAGTATAAGACATAGTGCTAATAACTCATCACCAAAATTATAGAATAATATATCAAGATTCATCATAATTTATTTCTCTATTCAAAAAAATCAATGAGTGAAAATAGTTAATTAACAATTGAACAACAAACTCACATCAAAACTAATAATTACCTTTGATGTGATCAATATCAATCATAAAATACCGTAAGTGCACGGGTGTCTAAATGAGACAGTGGCAAGAACGAGTCGAACCCACATGGAGCTAATTAAAGAAAATTTTAAATTAAGAAAACTAATTAACTAACAATTAGAGAAAGTTTTGAGTGTTTCGAAATAAAAGCAAGCAACCAATTTAGAAATATGAAATCTACCAATTAATGAAGGTGATTAAAGCATAGGAATCCAATAAGCATCCACCAATTATTTATCAAGTAACCCTAACTTGTCCCAATTTTTACTTCAAATCAAAGACAAATCAATGTTTTTAATTTGGAAAATCTAACTTTTAAAATCCATTTTTAATAATAAAAATTCAAAACTCAAAACTTCCTTCATCTCAAAGAAGAATAAAAATAATTTAAGAACTACCCATCAAAAGTAAGCATAAACCATAAAAAGATCTAAATCCTAAGCATGGCCTATCAAACCTAAGCATGAGTAGTCAAAAATTAATTTTTATTTTTAGAAATAAAAATAGAGATTTGCCTAGGGCACAAAGACAATCTTATTAATCATTAAGCACATAATCATGGAATACAAATTAGAATTACTAAACAAATAAAAAGATAATTACTTATCTTCATCCATAGCTCTAATCAAGAAAATTAGTCTGCCATTGCAAAGAATGCTTCTTGATTTGTCATTAAGAATTGCATCTTTACAACTTCTCCTTCACAAATTCTCCTTCAAAATAAATCCTTGGACATGGCCCAAGGCTACCAAAAATAAAAATCAATGGAAAACAAGAAGGGAAGAAAGAAAGAATAATAGGAGAGAGGGCTAGACGTGAGATGCTTGGTAGAGAATTGCTTTATAGATGTTGATGCCTCCTTTTTAGCAAAGAATCTCCTCTCTTTTAGGACTTGTTTCCTTATTTGTAAAGATTTCTTGCTTAGGCCTTACGCTAGACTTCACACTTGGAGAGAATTTGAATTTGATAGGATTTGTTACTAAGTGTGGTCTCTTGGGTTCCAAGTCTTGCCAAATTGAACTCCTCAAAACATCTCTCATGTTGCCAATTTTGAAAACTTTTGCAATTCCTGCTTAGAATTATAACAGCCAATTTCCGGAGGTCATATAGATCTTTCCAATGGTATATAGAATGCACTAATCCGACACTCAGGTTGAAAGTTATGACCATTTCAATTTGCTGCCCCTGAAAAATCCAAGAATAATTGTGCAATTAAGGAAACTTCTATGTTTGGCATGCAATGGGGTGTGTGAGGCCCATATTGGATGTCCAGGGCATGTTTGGACTCTTTATTTGCTTTCTTATTTGATTATCTTCCAATATTTGGCTTGCTTCCTCACTTGCAACTTTGACCACACAACTCTTCTTGCAAAGTTTCTAATTTTCTCTCTCTTTCTTGATTTTTGTTTCCAAATTTAACAAGTCAACACCATCTTTTCAAATCTCAGTTTCTTCTTTCTTCTTTGAGAATCTTTAAGCTTTCCAACTCCACCATGATGTTAAGATATGTGGGCCCACCATGAATGGTGTCCTGACTTTGATCTCTCTTCAAGTTTCACCAGTGCAGGTCCCAATCTTGATTTCTCCTACACAAATAAAATTAAATAATGTCAATAATAATCAAGTGTGAAGAATCTAGATGGACTATGCATGGGACCCTACATGCCTAATTAATACACCAAAAATATCCAACTTTCCAAAAATAACACATGGTGTCAAAATTAGCGGGTACACATTAGTGAAGCTAAAAAAATCTAATTTTTGGGTGATGAATGAGATGAAAATCCCTAATTTCACAAAAGTCATGTAATGTAATGAATTTTGACCAAATTTGACTAAGATTCCAACTTTGATGCTCAAATGCATAAAATTATAAAATTCTATGAAATTGAGTGCAGATTACCCTAATTAAGTCCACAAAGTAACATAAAATGATGAATGAGAACTATAATTTTGTAGACTTATGATCAACCTTTTTTTAGTTGTCTTCCAAAATCTTAATAATTGTCGAATGATTCTCTAAAGCATTTGATGTCTCACTACCTAAAAGAAAGTCTTTGGGCATGCATTTATGAATAAAAATGAGAGAAGGAAATATATATTTTATATAGGATTGGGCCATCATTCATAAATCATTCATAAATGTGATCTTGTCCAACCACAACAGATTTATGATACTTCTAATATATTATTAACTTACTCATGAAATACTAATTCTATTAACTTTTTATGATTAATTAATCTAATATACAATAGATGATTAGATCAAAAGCATAGCCTTTTTGCACTTGATTAGGACCACAATGGTTTACTAATAGTGGGGTCTACTAGATGGCATTTTTCATCATCCTGGATGGGGTGGCCCTTATGAGAATTGTCGAAAGGTACTATGCAATTTTATTATTTGAAAGTGGATGATTAGCAAAACTAAAATACGGTAACTTTTTTGCTCTACTCCATTTTATCCAAATACATGAAGAGTAAATTCATTTTACTTTACCCCAATCATCCAAACACAACCAAAATACCTTGTCACTCATTTATTTCAACCCATTTATTTGAAAGTGGATATTTAGCAAAACTAAAATACGGCAATTTTTCTGCTCTACAGCTCCATGTTATCCAAACACATGAAGAGTAAATCCATTTTACTTTACCCCAATCATCCAAACACAACAAAAACACTTTGTCACTCATTTATTTCAACCCACTCCTCTTTAACACTATTTGCATGTGATATTTCACTCCACTTTTTCTCCTCCCCTCAAGAAAACAAATGGGCCCCTAAGAACTTCTCAAAAACTATCTCTCTAATATCTTTCTATCTCTCTTTGAGGTATTTATTATTTAGATTTCAAATTTTATTCTGTATATGCATAATAACATTATATAAGTAATTCTCATATTTTTCTCTATCTTATATCACATATCATAAAAATAAATTAAATATTTATATATACTTTATTTTTTTAATAAATGGCTGAACCCTCTGAATATTATGATTTTGGCCTTGATCAATTGTACTATATTAAGCTAGGAGTTTTTGTTTTGATTTTGACCATCGGTTATACTTTTGACCAGAAGTTGCGCAACTTTATTTAAAAATTTTCATATTCTATTGTACTCCCCAACGTATCGGTTCTCATCTCACTCCACTCACTTCATGCAACAATACACTTTTTTTATAACTACTCCTTCGTCTTATCATTTATCACTCATTAACTACTTTACATTTGAAAGACTTTTGGGTTTATCATCTTTACAAAGTTGAAAATGTTTGAATTCTTGGCCTTTTCGTTTCACTCGGAAGCTGATAATAAATGGCATATTTTTTTCCCATGAAACTTAATTCCCTAGCTAGGCCATAGTTCCTGTAATTAAATTTGAAGATTTTTTATTTACAAGATTTCCTAGCAAATACATTTATGTTATATCTTAAAAAAATTTAAATTGTCAACTTTCGTCACAAATTTATATTAATTAATTAAACTTATCATAACCTTTACATTTATATTGCTCGTGCTAAGCACGGGCATGTTTTGCTAGTTTAGTCTTAACCGATTTGAAAGAAAATGATATGGAGGCATAGAACAATGAAGAACCTCCTACCCATGTCTAGCTCCAAAGAAAAAAGGAGATTTAACATCTCCAGTTTGGACTTATTTCAGTAAAGTCAAGATGAAAGATGCCACCAAAAACACTATCTATAAAGCACAATGCAATGATCGGAAACATTTGTATAATTGTTATTTCTCAGGTGGATGGCCACCTTATGAAACACTTGAAACATTGTAAATCCAAACATGAAGGGGTTGAATCGCCGTGGGAAGGGTTACAGAATCACTTGTCTCAAAACTCTTCTTCTAGTAGTTTACGAGTTTTTGGTTATAGCTAAAATAATGTTAGATATCACCTATTTAAATTTATAAGACTTGATGAATTTGTGAATCTATTCAAGAATTTATGAGTCTATCTTTCACACCACAATGAAGAATATTTTTCATACCAAACACTTGAAACTGTGATCCGAATTTTTCATACCAAATGTGTGTATATTATATCTTAAATCTTATAGTACAAGATGTTATATCATTTATTAAGAATACAATTGTCACATCCCGGACCCGAGAATCCCTTGATTAGGGTGGTTCCTAAGGTGAGACACGCGTACTCCCGTGAACTCGCACCTGTTCCGGACTAAGTCTGAATTCACGAAGGATAAATTCTACATTTCACGTGTGAGGATTACTCACTGACACCTATCAAGTAACATTTATTTGCGGAAACATGTATAATATCAATATCAAAGTCATGAGCGGTCCATTAACCAATCTGTTACACAACAATTAGTCTATAACAAAGCTAATAATTTAAATTTCTTAAATGCATAGTACACAAGTACTTTAATGAATATCTACTAGATGCTTACCTCAAAAGGAACATAATCATGATAAAAATGCAAAATAGAACTAATCATATGCATTACCTTAAGCTAAGTGCAAGATTAAATGACTAATCTTAAACTCATCAATACCACTCTTGTACGTACTCCGGAGCTAAGCTAACCAATAACTTAACCAATTAATCAATTGTCTGTAGAGCTATCGATTATCCTCTTTGGAAATATGAATTCCTGTGACACCAAGTGTAGTACCATAAATACGATGATTCAACAATATATATGAGCAATTAAGATTCAACACATATTATTCAAATTTTGAATTTAAAGACGAATAAATTAAAGAGACCAAATAGCGTCAACTAGGCACATTGTGCAATATGAATAATTCATACTTTATCAAATCAAGAATCGAATACTTACTTTCTAATTGGCTACTACATTTGCTCATCCTCTCCGATCGTGAGTGAATCTAGTTGGGATGTCACCAGTGACCTGGCCAAAGGTTCTCCCGGCTACCCGATTCTGGAGTTCTGGTGCTCCAGACGACATACTGCAGTAGTCTCAAATAACTAAACCAAGTTTAACCCTGTCGGGTATCACAAGGTCGAAGCTAAGTAGTGCCGAACCATTCGAATCGAATAATAATAAGACTGGAGTAAGACTTTTCTAATCAAATTATTTCTCGTCGAATCCCTATATTTGATCCATAATCTTGGATAATTTCCAATCGAATCGAATCATATACTACTCCATTCGAATACACATCAATGTATGACAACATTTGTAAGGCAATTGTAGTATAATTTGTGGAATTGTACGAATAATGCATATAGCAAGTAACTGAATATTTGAGGGCAATAAATAAATCAATTTCAATATGCAAATGCAAATAGATTAATAGAATCAAGGACATTTACTAGCCAACCCTAATCTATTTATCCGCCGTCTCTAACCGTCCATTACGATGTAGTTTTAGATGATTCAATGCACGTGCTATATCTCGTTGGTGTCACGTTGTGTATGTGTAAGGTGCATTGAAGTCCTCTAAATCAACACCCATGGTGAAGTTCTAGATGAGTCAGATAAGTATATGAGATGATCTCAGCCAAAGATTTCTCATATGATATAATTCCGTCGGATAATGATAATCGGTTAGGATTCTATGTCTAAGGACCTACAAAGTCAAATCCTTCACACCCAAAAGCCTTATTGGTTTAGTGTTTATGCCACAATCATCCTCAGGGATGGATTATGAAGAGTTTGGTCCTTTTTGAAGTGGAGTTAACTTCCTAGTTAGTGAATGGATTCTAATAGGGTCTAAACTAGGTTCAAAATCCATTTTTCAAAGAGAACGGATTTGGTTTATTGATCCAATTATTCACTTAGTCTTCCAATCTCTAATCATGAAGAGGGGTAGACCACCAGGTTCTACACTTTGAGAGCTTTCCAACGGTATAAAGAACTCAAAAATTGGGCATATGGGTCAAAAGTTATGGCCATTTCAAAGTTGGTGCTGTTGGGCCCAATGGGCCGACCCACTCGAGCGGGCCCAATCCGGCTGGCCCAATTTTGGGGCAAAATTTTCCAAACAGAACTTGTAAAAATTCTGTTTTACTAGTTTATCAACACCACCATCTATCCAAACTTCTATAACATTCCTAAGAACATGAGATGACCAATTTGAGCCTCCATTTGCTCCTATGGTCCATTTCTTTTCCACACATCCAATTCATTCTTTGCTAATCCATTCAAAAGAACCCACTTAACATTATCAATCTAATTTAGAGGAACAAGGCTGAAATTGACATTCAATGGAATAATATTACTCAATCAATGAATCAATCACATGTATTAATCAAAATTGCTCATTACTTGCCTCTAATGGTGCTTTTCCACTCAAATCTCTTTTTAGATTCATTTTGAAGCAAAACCCCCAATTGCTAACCTTAAATCCAAACCCTACAATGGTTAATGGAATAATTGGAAGTGAAATAACATCCATGCAACCATTTTTGTCTTCAAATCAATGCCTCAAGGAGAAGAGGGCTTACCCAAAATAATTGGGTAGAAGAAGATGGTGATAAAAGAAGGCTCGAAGATAGAGAAGATGATGTTTTTGGCTGGAAATCCCACATGAATAGCCTCCTTAGCTTCAAGGGAAGAAGTGAAAAAGGAAATTAAGTTAGAACCTTGCCATAGAGGAGATCAGAGAAAGGGATTGCTTGTAGGGGATGTAGATGAGTTTGAGGTGAAGAGGAGCTTCTTAATTCTCTCATGAAATCAATCTTCTTGTAGCAAGAGATGGGGAACGAAGAAGAGAAAGAAAGGAGAAGAAGAAGAGGGGAAATCTCCTAGCTGAAATGGGAGGAAAAGAGGGGAAATGAGGTGTGGTACGGTGGTGAGTGTTTTAAGATGGGTATATAGTGGACTTTGCATGCAAGTTTTGGGTTTGGAGATGGGTTGAGTTGGATTTAATTGGTTTGGGTCCAATTGATTTGGGTCTACATATAGGACTTGACGTAGGGAAGGTATTTGGTGAAATGCACATGAAGATCCACTAATGCTAGAAATGCACATGCATGATTAAAACTATAAAAAGGTCATAGCTCCATCTAACTTGGGTCAAACCCCACTAATCTAATTAAATCCATCGCAAAATAATTCAAAACAATCATTAGGCACCCAATCAAAATTAATTAAGTGCTAATTCAACTTAGGCGGGGTTGGGGTCTTACAACAATTGAGACTATTCAAAGTATTTCAAATCACAATATTTCATTTCCTTGTATGATACAAATTTGGAAAAGATTATGTGTTACTTGTAATAAAAGACCTAGGAAACCACCACAAGATGTAAGTCATAGGTCGTTAAATTTGGATTTAGAATATAAAGATATAGTTAATCAATATTGTGCAATACATTTGGCAGATGTAGGTTGTAAATGATTATGAGCTGTGGAAGATAATGAGTGGAAAGCTGTTGAAGCAACAAAAGATTTTTTGGAAGTCTTTTATGAAGCAATTTTTTTCTAGGGTGTAGTACCCCACTTCTCATGGAGTTTTAAATCATTCTTATCTAATTAGCATTACTTTCAAAAACTATAGAAACAAATATTCTTTTAAAGATATATGCAAAGTAATGGAAAATCTACTTTTAAGTTATTGGAGAAATGCCCCATTAACCTTTTGTTTGCCTCTATTTTAGATCATTGGATAAAATTAGTAGGTGTTGAAACTATACTTGAAAAAATAAATTAAAAACATAAATACTAATTATTTAAATGTAAATGATATTTCTCCTATAAAGAAAACTTTGGAATTACTTTATATCATCTTTTCTATAATCGAGGCGGCAGACCTTCATGTGAAGGTCTATCTGAATTAAGTATGTATTTATCAACTGCTCCCATTGACTGTGAAGATGATTACACATTGCTTGGTTTTGATATTAGCACAAATGAACATCGTTATCCCATGCTTTCCGCCATGGCTCTCATAATTTACTAACAGTTGCAATGTCTACAGATACATCAAAATAGGCATTTAGTGCAAGTAGCCAAGTCATCGATGACAAGACGACAAATTTAACGGAAGATATATTGGAAACATGCATGTGCCTATGGGACTATTCTTGGAAAAAAAGGAGAGAATAGAACAAAGTGGAGATAGAAGAACTAAATGATGATTTTGCATGCAGCAGTAGATATATCATAGAAGATGAAGTTGTAATCTTTATTCAAAGGAGTAATTAAAAGTTGTAATCGACTTTCCTAGTTACTAAATTAAAAGTTGTATTCTAAGTTGTGATTTAAATGGTATTCATTTCTAAGTTGTAACGTTTTTCAATAGTATTCAATTCATAGGTATCTTAATGATAACAAATAGGCACTAAATGCTCTTTAAAAAAAATTGGAAAAAAAAATAATGAAAAAGTGGTCAGCCCAGGCCCGACACTGCCTAGCCCGAACTGGCCCAGCCCGCTAGGCTGACACGGCCCTTCACAGGCCAGCATGGCACGATTGGGGTTGTATTGGGCCGAGCACCCAGGGACCCAGGCCCGGCATGGCCGGGCCCATGAAAAAGTGGACGTGTTGTGCTACCTAAACCTAATCCATTTGAAACATAAAAGCTACATTTTATTTGAATTGCACGCCAGAAAAAAAAAACTGAACATAAGCTTGGCTCATTTCATTTGAAATAGACTTCGAAATGCGAGAATATTAAACCACCAAATTATTTAAATGGGTTGGATATTCAGGTCGACCCTAACTCAACCCATTAAATAGGCTAGGCGGGTTCTGCAGATTGAGCGGATTGGCCTGTGTCTTACTTTACAAGTTGCGGGTAAGGTTTGTGTGTCTAATTTTCAGGTTAGGTCAAATTTTGCCACTCCTAATGGGGTCACCCTGGATCCTGATTTTTGTAGTTAGGTCAGATGGAGTTTAGAGGCTGAGCAACTAGCATGGCTGCAGATATGGTTGTTTGAAATTATTGTCATGCTAAAATGTCAGGAGTTTTTAAATTTGGGTTTTTCCTCTCCTCAGCTTGAGCTGACAGAGGAATCCGTCCGCTCAAGCTTGTGGGGCCCACTTGGGGATGGGGCTGGGGGATTTGAATATCTGTATGTGCCCTCCTATGGACAAAAAATCATCCTAATCAGATCATTCTAACCTTATCATTCAGGGCCCATAAGTTCAGTCCATTCAAATGAGGTATGCAGTCGATCCAACAGTCCAATCTATTTGGATCTATCCAAACCCGGAGCCCACAGCCGGATGAGCCACCAGTGGGCCCCACACATGTGAGTGGAGGGGATTCCACCGTCAGCTCGAGTTGAAGAGAGGATTTCTGATATGAAAATGAGCACAAACAAACGACGTATAAAAGCATAAATGTTAACATTTACCTATGAAAATGGGTGCAAACAGATGATCTAAATGAGGGACGCCATAATTTTTATTTCTTTTATTTACCGAACAACTTTTTGTATATCTCATTGAGAGTTCCAAACAAACAAGAATTAGCAAGACTAATCATAATCGCGAAGAACTCTAGAAGAAAGTGAGGGGCTCCACAATGAGTTGGGGGTTGTTTGTATTTTCCATGTGGAATATAAAAATAAGATTTACATATGCAAATTATATATATGTAAAATAAATTTCCATATTTGTTTGGAAGTGTCATTTTCAGATGCATAAATGATATCGGGGTGGAAATTAAGAGAGAGCAAGACTACATCTATATCGGTTTTTATCTAATTTAGTGGGTTCCGGAACTAAGGCAATGTGTAGATAACTCATCTTAAACATAGTGAATGGTTCGGATCGTGAATTACTGTAAAAATTTAGAAAGTAGAATTATTTTTTATTTTCCTTTATTTCTCAAAACCCATGAATATCTAAGATATAAAACTCCATTCATTTGGGTTTATTATATCCATGGAATCTTTAAAGTTTGGATCTTGAATTGGGGGCTTACAAAGTGTATATAATCAAGAGTAGGATTTGGGTTTTATTTTTTTTTTCTTTCTTTTTTTGTTTGTCATGTGTTTCTCAAGATTTATGAGAAGATTTGAAATTTCATGTCTTGAGGTTTGTAGTTTATATGAAAATATTGAACGTTCGGATCATGAATTAGGGAGCTAGCAAAAGTACAGAAAACATTTACATATAAATGAGACAAATGACCTGCTAGGGCCTTCCCATTTAATGCGCCATGTGGGCTCCACCTCAATTGGTGACTATTTTTTTATAATATCTTTATAACTCATTTTATTAGAAAATCGTTTCCAACACTTGAATTTATAATAAACCATATGCCAACTTAAAATGTTAAGTTCATAAGTGGAAGGCCCATACAAATATATTAAGATATGTCAAACTTATTATTTAGGCGATGTGGGACTTCGCAAGAGAATTTACCCCCATCTTAGAGAAAAGGTTTTTCCATTCATGGATGGTTTGAATGTTCCAATTACGTTGCAGGTTCAACGGGTAGTCAATGTTAACCCTCTCACACATTCTCACCCTTCAATGAATTGGCACTATGTTGGCATGGATTTGACCATTATTCACTCTTAAGTTTTATATAAAAAAGAAGAGAAAATACACTTAAAAATTATTGTTTTTTAAGGGGTAGTTTGTCAATTTCAAATGTGATGCAAAAATAATTTACATATGTAAATGACTCACGTATGAACATTTTCATACAAAAAATAATTACATGCGAAACCCAATTTATCGTTTATCATTTTCACATTTCTTCAAATGAGAATCTAATTGCTTCCAATGCTTCACATGTCTTTCAAAGTTTTTCAAGAATTTTAAAAAATATTCAAGAATCAAGTAATGAGAATCATCCCAATTAATAGGCACTGTTGGCCTTCTTAAGGGGATTAACAGTTTGGATTGGAAAAAAGGATACCCACAAAAATCAGAATTGAAGATCAAACGAATGGGATTTTTTGCCAGTATCACACAATTTATGGAGGATCAATGGTTGAAAGTTGAGCCACTAGCCATTTTTGGCCCTAGGAAGAGGTTCTACAGTTTGGATTTCCCATTAGAGGCTCATATAATCAAAAAAATTGGAAAAGGGACTGCCTTTTCAACTCTGGAATGCATTGAAAGCAATAGTGCATGCACCCACCGGTTAATTGATATGTTTTTTTGAAGAAATTTTAAGGTCTATGTTGCACCACATCTCAAATTTGACATCCTAGCCGAAAATGTCCTTAAAGAGGATTAACAGTCCATTTCGTGAAAATGGGGCCCACATATGTCGATAAGTGAAGATCAACGGTCTAGACATTTTCATAAGTATCTCACTATTTATAATGATCCAATGGTTGAAATTTGGTACCATAAGTATTTTCTGCCTTCCTAACTTGATTAACTGTTCCTATCACTATTTAGGGCTCACAAAAATTTTAAAAATAAAAATGACAAGGCGTGATGTGAAAATGTTAACGGTAGCACCGCAAAAGCAAAATGGGTGCAATTTTGTTTCACACCTCCTGATGTGGGAAAAAGGTTAGGTTTCTCTTGCACACGATTTACACAGTACTAAAATCAAGCTTGATTTACACACGGCATGTGTAAATTTTGCAAACAAACATAAATGGTGTGGAACCATTTGTGGGTGTTTACATATGTAAATGGAGTGAAACAAATGACCCTTAAGATTTATAATCAAGGGTTAAGATAATTTAATTAGACTGATATTTCCTGAACCTTTAATCCAAATACACTCATTACATCTCTCTAACCCTATAACTAATCTTAAGGGGTTGGCCAAGTGGTTAGGACCATAGTTACTCCCTTTTCAGGAGCTAGAGGTTTTGGTATTGACCCCTTGTTCTCCCCTCTTCAGGAGCCGAAGGTTGAGTCCACTTGTGCCACCACCTTGGGGCCATGCTACTCTCTGGGTCCGGAGGGATTAGTCTAGCCCAAGAAATTTGAGAAACTCTCTTAATAAATTAAAAAATATATATAACTGGAAGCATCCCAACGTTGGCCTCATTTATAAAAATGTCCGTATAGAATTAGCTGGACATCATCATTTGTAGATAGCTCTTCCTCTGGAAAACCAACTCCACCCGTTTGAAGAAAAATAGCTGCCACCGGCACTTTCTCCGTTCTGTCATTTTCCTCACATCTCCATCTCTATCTTTCTTCCAATCAGAGGTCTACATTCGAATTCTCTAGACACCCATGACCCACCTTTTCTTTTCGTTAAATCTTCACATAATGACAAATTAACTGATGTTTCATGAAATAGAAGAATCCCCAGCACCCATTTTTCCTTATAAATTTGTATCCCTTCCTTTTCCTTTTCCACACTTTTTAGTGTATAAATCCCCCATGCATTCTTGGATTGCACGTAGAGAATAATCTCTCCCTCTCCCTCTCCCTCTCTCTCTCTCTCTCTCTCTCTCTCTCTCTCTCTCACACACACACACACACACAAACACAATACATTCATGGCATCCATCTCACACTCAAGGCTATATGGGTGGGAGAAGAAAGCACAGCTAGAAAGCTCCGGGCTTCGCCCGGAAACCCTTGTCGTCCATCGGCAAGAAAAATGTGCCGTTAGATCTCCTCTATCAAACAACATGGGCCATGTGGGCAATGTAGACGTTCTTTCATTGGGTCCCTCCAAAATGGTTAAGGTTCAAGCATTGACATCCGACGTCGCCGCACCAACACCGTTGCCGGAGATGGAGGTAATTCTCATGTTCTTGCATTGGACAGAGATTTATTTCTACAAGTTTCTTGGGAAATATCTTGTGTTGCCTTTTCATTGCAGCCATGCAATGCGAGATATGTTTCATTGTTTTGATGTGTATAAGTGAAAGTGACAACACCAGATTTTAGTGTGAGTACGATCACAACCGTCCAATTGAGTTGTGAGACCCTGACTTGATTATTGTTGAGAGGGTAGCCCCATTGTTAACAATTGACCGGGGCAGATTGGACACTTTGTGATGAACTCTGGGATTCAGTGTCAACTTGCAATTTACGTTGGCTTTTTTTGTTTTTCTTTTGTTTGGTTGTCTCAATCCTTGGCATATTTGTAGGTAGGGTTGTAATCAGGTAAGTTTCGGTCCGGATTCATGGTAAATCTAAAACCGTTAAGGAGAAGATGGAATCGGATTTAGAGCTGGAACCGTTTCGAAATCGGTTTCTTGGCTTTAGTCAAAACTAGAACCATATATGGGACGGGTCTAGATCCGAGTCCGGATCTAGATAGAGAATGATATTAAAAAGATATGAATTTTAGGAGAGATTTTCAAAAATTGAGATAATATGTTGAGTATTGGTTCCGAACCAAAGTGGAACCGGATCCGGACCCCTTTATTTATCGGGGCTTGAATATGGACCCATACCCAATTTTTAACGAGTCGAAACTTCCTGATAATCGGGGACTCCTTTGCACCCCTATTTGTGGGGAGGCAATTTCATAGAATTTAAATCTTCCTATAGGCATTTTCTCGTATTTAAAAAGTATCAATGTTCATATTTAATCATCTTTTTTGTCAGATACTGATAGGGAATTCTCTATTTAGGGCTCACTTTCTAACCACATCCAATTTATTCGGGTAGGTTGTATGTAATAAGCATACTAATAGAGGTTAAGCCAAATATCATTTGATCATATACTCCTATTTTAAAGTCTTAAAAATTTAATTATTCTTTTCAAAATCTAGTTCTTCTCTGATTGAATTCAATGGTGATTAATGGCCAGATCATTGTCAAATTGGAGTGATTTCCAAATCAGGGAGAGTAAATGAGTTTTATTGTCTAAATTTGTACAAGGTGAGTCCCACTGTAAAAAAAAAAAAAAAAAAAAAAAAAAAGATGGGGCAAGGGGGCCTCACGTCTTTTGGAGGCAGTGGATTGGGTTAGGTTGAGTTCAGGTCGGGTTGAGCAGCACTACCGTTTGTGCATCCTACAAGCCGGGTCGGTGTCTTTTGGGCAAGTGTTAGTGCAATAAGCCAGGTCAAGCCAGTTTCAGGTCAGGTTTCATCTTTGTCATACATAGACCCAACCTAAAAGGGGTTCGGGTAGGATTGGGCTCACATGTTCGGTCAACAATTGCACCCATGAAGCAAAATCATTGGACTAAATGCACTAATCTGAATATCTGATCATACATTTGTTATAAAATTTTTCCATCTCAATAAAATTTATATAGAATATATCATATTAACATTTCTAAAATTTTAAAAGTTTTATCAATTTCTTATATTATAAATTATATTACCCGTGCTAAGGAGTGGGACTTTTTTATTTATTTATTTATTTATTTATATCGGAGGGTGGGTGTCCCATCCCTTTGGGCCAACCCATTGGGCCTAGGGGGTACCGTGTAAATCCCAAGTAGCCTTAGTGTGGTAGCACAGTTTCGAACTCTTAACTTCTAAAAGCAAATTGTGGTCCTAAGCTAACTGAGATGTTTTACTTGAATGAAAATTAAAACGAACAATATGAATCTTGACTTAAAATGAAGTGTATAGTAGTCCTTACTAAGCCCATTTTAGCAGTTGAAAATTGACACTTTGATGATGATCAAGGTTCACTACTAAAAACAAAGTGGAACAATGATGGAATCCGACGGTTGTGATCATCTTATCAGATTGATATTTAGGTGCCTAGGCTCATCGTCAATGTTGTAGGACCAGTTTGGATTGGGCCATAGCTTATCCAAGCCAACTGCTTTTAAATATGGGTCTATTTAGGTCGGGGCCCACCCCACCTTTGTTCTGGATATTTGGGGTTGAGCTAGGACTTAAAAGAACATAAGACCTAGAACCGGCACATGCAACCAACAGGCTAGAAAACAAACCCGACCTTCTTCCATGGGTTGAAAGAGAAAGCCAAGACCTAGCCCATTGTGGGCCGGTACTGGCCCAGGTCATATCAACCCTAGGAATCAGTATATGGATGGGAATGGTACAAAATCAATCTTGTATGTGCCCAGAGTAGATGAGCTCTAGAAATTGAATTGACGATAACAAATGTACATTGTTCCCTAGACTAAGCACTCAGTGGGACCCACTTGGCTGTTCATTTTCACAAACCTAAACTGGTGGCCCATCCCTTGAACTTTTTTTTTTTTCCCACTAGATTGGGTAAGTGGTACAGTGCATGTGTTATGACCTACCCACCCAAGTATCTTATCACAGGCAGGGCTGTGTGAGATGAGACACTCCTGTCACTTGGGTGCCTTGTGTTTCTCTTCTTGAACTAATCTCTAATAAATTGGAACTTGCACAAATTTTACATTGATGTGAACCTAATTGAGGTTTAAAGTTTGTGTTAGGTTTATTTTATTCTAATGACATTTGGCTCAACCCTCATTTTTGCCTTGATACCTTATCTTCTTTGATTGTCATGCATCTAAGTGGGCCTTACAGGCAGTGTTTTCTTTAAAAAAAAAAAAAAAAAAAAAAAAAAAACTATTTTTTATAAAAAATTTCAATACATTCATGTCAAGACAAGGTAAGTTGAGAACTGTTTTTTTCTAAGGTGAATTATGCGGGCCTCTTTGTTTGCGAGGAATATGTAAGAATTTTATCCATATGAATAAAGAATACTTATAATATTCCTACCTATTCAATTCCCATATATTAGGGATGTAAACGGGTTGGTTCTTGTCTTAGTCCATGGTGGACCCGGGCCCATACCCATTAATGAGAAGATGGAACCGGAACATTTAATCAGAAGATGAAACTAAGGTCCGATTTAAGGAGAGAATGATATGGAAAAGACTTAGTATTTTAGAATAATTCTTGAAAATTAAGGTATTATGTCGGGTTATGGATCTACCGGTCGAAATCAAAGTGGAATCAGACCTGGACCCAAATCCATTTACTTATTAGGTCCTAACTCCTAAATAAAGATTGAAACCCGATTTTAATGGCTCGAAACCCTTGAATAATCAGATTACTAGCACAACCACCCGTGCTCAACACGGTACATACATGTACTATAAATTAAATATTTGTACATTAAAAAGATTACGTGGATTACCTCTTTCCATCCATTAAGTTGAATAAATGAAAAAAAAAAAAAAAAAACAAGAACTTAGGGAGAAATGGAGTAAAAGAAATGGGTGGAGCAAGAGACTTAAAAAAAGAAGTAAAAGTAGGAACTAAAGTAGAGAGTAGTGGGTGCTTTGAATTTTGATATAATAAGAATATGAGTGAGTAGTTATGGGGTGTAAAAGTTAAATATTTTAATAAAGGGAGATAACAGTCTGTCAAAATCGTAACTGACAGTAAAAATCCAATCCAAAAACACTTTAATCTTAATATAGTATAATTGAGACCCATTTACATCCCTACCATCTATTATTGGTAGACATGTGAATCCCAGTATTATTCCTACCTTTCACATGCAAGCAAGCCTGCCCTTTATATTAATTTTGACAGTGAATTCAAAATTCTATTGAATAGGCAGGAATAAAGAAGGATGAGAGTACATAAATTGAAACAAATTAAAAGAATACCATGGCCCACGCCCATGTCCTGCAATCTCTGCTTTCCCAAAACAGATAAAGATGCCCCATAAAATCAATGGAGATAACATTTCGATTTCCCCATCCTACAAAGGACAGCATAGCATATATATATCAAAAAACACAAGTACTTATTTCTCTTTTCATGATGCAGGTTCCAACCCTAGTCACAGAAGAAAAAGAGAGGATGCTTGCAAACTATGTCCCAGTCTATGTTATGCTCCCAGTAAGTCCATTCAACACTTCAAGTTTGTCCTACACATCATACTTTGAAACACTCACTTCATTCATTTAACATTGTCCATCCTCTCTTTGTGTCTCTGAAATAGTTGGATGTGGTTTCATCTGAAAATGAACTTGAAAACAAAGAAGAACTCAGGGCACAGCTCAAGCAACTGAGGGCAGCTGATGTGGATGGTGTGATGGTGGATGTATGGTGGGGCATCATAGAGAGCAAGGGCCCCAAGCAGTATGAGTGGGGTGCTTATAGGACCCTGTTCCAGATGGTTCAGGAATGTGGGTTGAAATTGCAGGCCATCATGTCATTCCATCAATGTGGTGGGAATGTAGGGGATGTTGTTAACATTCCCATACCCAAGTGGGTTCGTGAGATTGGGAAATCAGACCCAGATATCTTCTACACTAACAGAAGGGGGACTAGGAACATTGAGTATCTGACCATAGGTGTAGACAATAGGCCCCTCTTTGGTGGGCGTACGGCTGTGGAGGTATGTATGATTTTTCAATGACCGTTTTTTTTTTTCTCCTGTTATATCTCATAGTAACTACTGAGTATGTGTGGCACGGGTTACTTATATAAACACATAAAGCTAGTTATGTTTATGGTATGTTCAGTGTCCAGTGGGGCCCACTTGGATGAGTTTTAATGGATAGTAAAAGAGTCCTGTTTTGTCCTATCAAATCATGCAAACTATATGAAATCTCATCCAACTAATGCACCTTCCTTGGAATGAAAAAAAGAAAAGAAATTTATCTTCCTGTTTTGCTGAAACAGGGGATCAGAATCATAGTAGAAGGATGACACATGTGAAAAACCAACTCCAGTGACTCCATCCTTGTGGTTTGGGCCCTTGAACAATTGTATTCTATAAATTGTTAAAAGATATGTAGAGAGCCTAAATACAAGGAGGTGATTTTGATGGAGGTGGTCTTTCACCTCACCCCCTTATCCATGGGGATATTGAAAGCTATTTATGTTGTCTCTACTAACGCCTAGAACTTTTGGTAGGAATGGTTAGCTAAGAAAATTAAATATGGTATCCAGCCAACCGACCATGAGTTTGAATCTTAGAAGGAATGACTTGGCGTTGAAAAAAATATGCTTGTCTACGTTGATCAGGCTTTGGTAGAAATGGTTTGCTAACCAAACTTAACATGGGCACACATCTCATCCACTCCTCTTCATTGTTGGCTTCCAAGTGGGTCCCACAAGATGTTGTTCTACTGTTTCACCTTCTCACAAAATCAATTTTCTTCAATCTACATTTTTTTTTTCTTGCTTATGTTGGTTTATTACATATAATTGCATATACCTCTGTTGGGTTGTTTGTATTACTTTTGTTTAGCGGTAAATGCTGGTGGTTGTAGCTTTACAGGGACTACATGAAAAGCTTTAAAGAGAATATGGCAGATTTTTTGGAGGCTGGCCTCATAATAGACATTGAGGTGGGCCTTGGTCCAGCCGGTGAGCTGAGATATCCCTCCTATCCAGAATCCCAAGGTTGGAAATTTCCAGGAATTGGAGAATTTCAGGTATGACCTCCTTTCCATGCGAGACTAATGAAAAGAGTACCAAACAATTATAGAGAGAACTTAAATAAGTTGTTATAGGGCTGTGCATGGGCCAGTGAGTGGACCGAGTATGATCCAAACTAAGCCCTGTTGATTACAAACTCAGGAGAAGTTTCTTAAGATTCAGACATTTTAATTCCCTTTGTTTTTTGTCCCACGAGAAAGTCTGAGTTGACTCAGCTTTCTGAACTTTCAGTTTGATTTGTCGGCGATGATGAGCTAGGGATACACAAATGAACAAAGATATGGGGATCGGAGATGGGACTTTGGAATTCTAGAGAGGACATATATGGATACGGTTGTCCTAATTTATTCTTTAGAACATTTTTGAATTAATGAAATTATCATTGTTTAGATTCTTTTCTAGCATTTTTTACATTACGGCTATTTACATAGGATATATAGAGAGGTATGACTTACAATGAGTTGTCTTTCCAATATTTTTTATGTTGACAAGAAAACAAAACGAATTTATATAAAATAATGAACTAAGTAAGCAAGATATGCCATCAAGTAGTTAATCATCATTGAAAAAGAAAAAAAAAAAAAAAGGATATGCTATCAAGTAGTGTACGAGTGTTGAATCTTACAAAACTGATACTCTGGGCATGTACAAGTATCAAGGCATCATAGGTTGTCGGTTTCAAAAGCTAAGCAGGATCCATGACTGAAATTCACATATCACAACAGTTGCCTCTTAGGCAATACGCCCTGGTTTTTTTAAATTGTGTTTGGTTATCTATCTGGATTCCAAAGGTCAAATTAAGGAAGATTTCATTATTGTTGATAACTAGTTAACGATCCACATCATGACAATTGTCTAAATTATCCTCCTGCAGTGCTACCATTATTGTTGGGTTGCTTGTATGTTGAGAGATTACCATTATTGTTGAACTTAGCATTTCTTGGTAAAAGAGTAATTGAAGAAACATTGAATGAGTATTAACAACACTGCATCATTGTAATGCAGTGCTATGACAAATATATGAAAGCAGAATTCAAAGAGGCTGCAACACGTGCAGGTCATCCTGAATGGGAAGTCCCTGATGATACTGGAAAGTACAATGACAAACCTGATGACACACAGTTCTTCAAAGCGGATGGAACCTTTCTCACAGAGAAAGGCAAGTTTTTTTTGACTTGGTATTCAAACATGTTGATAAACCATGGCGATCAGATTCTCGATGAAGCCAACCAGATTTTCCTAGGCTACAAACTGAAGCTAGCAGCAAAGGCAAGTAACCCAAGATCTGAAATTCTTCTCTGAGTCAATGTTTTAGTCAGATCAAGTATATTGTAGTCAATTACAGAAGGCTAGTCATGCAATCTGATTTTAAACAGGTATCAGGAATTCACTGGTGGTATAAGGTTCCAAACCATGCAGCAGAGCTCACTGCAGGATATTACAATTTGGATGAGAGGGATGGATACAGAACGATAGCGAGAATGCTCTCGAGGCATTACGCTATAATGAATTTTACATGTGTAGAGATGAGAGACACTGAACAATCTGCAGCAGCTAAAAGTGGACCAGAGGAACTTGTTCAGCAGGTAAAGTGATGGTTTAGTTTGTGGTTTAACAGAAGAATGATGATTATTTCTAATAAACATTGGACTATTAAATTTAGGATCAATGCTTTTATACTACAATATATTAAAATATGAGATGGAAAATGTGTCAATTATATTATAAGAAGCGAACAGGCTTCAATTGAGAAATTAGACATTTGGACGCAATTGATTTTGACCATCAGAATTTGTTTTGACTGTCCCTTTAAATTCTCACAATCCTCTTTTTCCTTCCCCTCTCTCCTCTTCACACGGTAACGTAATTATCCCTTCTTTTTACTTAAAGTTGGATCACTTTAATTCCTTATAAATCTCTTCTAATAACTCTCCTCTCAAATTCCAGAGGCCTCCCACACCTCAAGACATAAGGTTCCCTTCCTCTTCATCTCTCCCTCATATCTCCTTCCAACCAAACTCTCCTACTACATTCTAGCAATTGATGCTTCTTCTCCTTCTTCTCCTATCCAATGGCCTTTTTTTAATCCTGTCTGTTATTTGTGCTCTCTCACCATCTACATCCCTATCCTAGAATTTGCATGTGATCATTCAGCAAATGATGATTTTAAATAATTCGTCATTATTGTAACCTCACCAAGTCACCCCTTCAATATGGGGTCCTTTCAATGAGCTCTAGTAATAACATTGAAGACAAGAAATGACCACAATAAAGTAAAACAAAAAATTAAAATAGTTTGGAAGGTAAAATGTTTTGATATTTCTTTCTCTTTTCTTTTTTCTGTTTTGGTTCTGCAACATTTGCCTAAAATGAACTCCTCATCACATGATAGTCTCCTTTTTGAATTTGGATGGCTAGCAGAGTGATTATATCTAATTATTCAATTGTGTCACATCCCGGTCCCGAAATTACCTGGCCAAGGGCAATTCCCGAGGTGTGACACGCGTACTCCCGTGCTCATCACACCTGTTTCGGGAAAAGTGTGAGTCACGAAGAAGATAATCTACTTTGCTCATGTGAAACATGCTTACAAACACATGTCTTTGTACATTTATCAGCGGAAGCATTTAATCAAAAACATATATTGGTATCATATCATGAGCTGTCCAAACATTCAAGTTCATTATACACAAGATGGTCTCATTACTATTAAGAAGTAGAGAATTAAAAACTTACTCTACTTCAATAAAACAAAAGTATCTATGTACAAAATACCAAAAATATATCTAGTTCAACTTCACAAAAGTATACTATTAACAAGGAGGAAATATGGCGCTCTCCGAAGTTAAGAGTTAGACAGCTCCTTCAGCCGTCCACTCTTCTAAGCCTGGAGGTACCTCGACGGCCTCCTCCTCTCCCTCCTCGGTCTCTTCAGGACCGGGATTGGGACCTGGGTCTGTAACACCAAGAATAACTTATGAATACAACGATTCAGCTGAGTATAAGCAATCATCCATTTACACATGCTGTATTAATTTCAAAATTATGACGGAAGGTTTAAAAGATTGCATATGAAGTAAAACTAAGCAATTGTGCATTCGGAGTTAAATCATGCTTAAAAATCAATAATGATTGAAAAATAATACACACTAATTGGTAACCACATTAGCTAAATCCTCTCAAAAGAGAGCACGCATTTTGGGATGTCACCAGTGACCCGGCCAAAGGTTCAACTGGCTACCCGGTTCTGGAGTTCCGGTGCTCCAGGCTGTCTACTGCAGTGACGTACACAATCTTAACCAAGAGTCAACCCCGTCGGATATCGTCCGGTCGAAGCTAAGTAGTACCGACTCATTCAAATCAATAAACAAACTGAACCTAAGTAAACCACACTAATTATTCCATACACCACACTTCATTTCATACATATACATTCTACTCAATTCTTTCTTAATGTAACCGAACGAAAAGGATAATTTCAAGAGTATGACAATTAGCTTATAAATAGAAGAGAAATTCATTTTTATTTAAATGGACACTAATATAGTGTATGAAACCACAAATATATTAAAATAAAGAAAGATGTTCATGCATTGAAATTTGGGAATTCAAGGTCAGTTACTAGCCAAACTATTCTAATCATTCATCTTTCATCACTACCCAATACATTATAGAATTGTAGTAATCAATGCATCGTTATTCATGAATTGGTGCCACATTATATACTAATAGACATTGAATTACTATAACTCAATAATCATGGTATGGAAATGAAAGAACAAATTAATCATGTGAAAATCCTAGCCTCAAAGGGTCTTCCATGTTAAAAACAATATCCAGTGGTCATGATGATTAAAAAGAACCAAAGGGGTAAGGCTTACAAGGTCTCCTGCAACATTCCTAATAAGTCTAATTTCTGATATGAGTCCATTTGGTATATAATTATGGAGCTCTAACACATCCAGCTCATGTCAGAATGTCTCCACCATTTAAACCTATCTAACTGAACCTATTTTGCTTCCTTATATACATATAAGAAAGTCACATTAACCAATGACTCACACAGTATAAGAAAACCATTTACATATTTGTCTCATTTGAATTAAAGAGGCTAATACAACAAGATTGGACTGAATTTTTCATTCCAGAATCAATGTAAAACATCATGCATTACCAGAAAATTGCTTATACTTGCCTTTACCAAGCTTTTCTCACTCAATCTTCCTCTTCAGTCAAAACAAATAAAAACCCCCAAATTTCACAAACCCTATTAAGAAGATAACACCAAAGAACTATCAAAACACATGCATGTACAATGGGTGAGTTCTTTGACATCAAGTATTCATTAAAAGTGAAGAAGAGAAATAGTTCTTCACCTGATCTAACAAATTGAAGAGATAGGAAGAGGGTTCTTAAGGTTTTATGGAGATGAAAAGCTAGTAATTGGAATGAGGAAACGAAAACCTGTCTTTACTTCCACATGCAAGTTCTTCCTTGAATGATTGTGAAGAGAGAAGGAGAAAAAGAAGAAAGCATAAGCCAGAGCTTCCTTTTCAGCAGCCCACCTGAACTGTAGCATGAACAGAACGAATGAAGTGGGTGGGCTATTTGAGTTATATTGTTTCACAGTTTATAAGAAAGTCCTTCTCCATTGTTATATTTTCAATTTGAGTCAAATGAGGGCCTAATTGATTACTTTGAGGTCAAATGAGGAAATGATCAATATGAAAGATGACGTGTTTGACGAGATACACGCGATGACGCCAAGATGATGTGCATACGATGCAAAATAAGAAAATCTGAATTTACGAAAAAGTCCCCGGCTTTGCCTAAATGGGTTGGATCGGGTCTAACTACCTAACCAAGACTCAAGGTCTAACCCAAAGTTTGATATAAAACTAATTTACGCTAAATAACTTAATTCGTATCTAAGTATATTTAATTTATATAAAACATGATTAATTAGGAATAAACAAGATTAAGTGGGTTCGGGGTGTAACATTTCCCCCCACCTTAGGAATCATTCGGTCCTCCGAATGAAACATACCTGGGTGAATAACTCTGGATATTTTCGAGCCACTTGATCTTCAAGCTCCCACGTGGCTTCCTCCGGTCCATGATGATCCCAAAGCAATTTAACCCATCGTATAGTTCTTGTTCGCAAGACTTGTTCCTTCACATCAATGATACGGAGCGGACGCTCAATATATGTTACATCAGGTCGAATTTGAACATCGTCATAACGAAGCACATGTGATGGATCTTTCACATATTTGCGAAGCATGGATACATGGAACACATCGTGTACTCCTGAGAATTCTGGCGGAAGCTTCAACCTGTAAGCTACATCTCCGATCCGGCTTTTGATTTCAAACGGTCCCACATATCTCGGCGAAAGTTTGCCTTTTTGCCCAAACCGAATCGTACCTTTCATAGGTGAGGTCTTCAAGAATACCCAATCACCAATCTGAAATTCCAATTTCCTTCTTCTATTATCTATATAGCTTTTCTGCCTTGATTGAGCAACTTTTAGTCTTTCTCTGACCTTTTGGACTTTCTCCGCCGTTTCTGCAATGATCGTAGGTCCATGAAAACTTCTGGTGCCAACTTCTTCCCAACAAACATGACTCCTGCATCTACGGCCATAAAGTGCTTCAAATGGAGCCATATCAATAGCTGAATGGTAACTGTTATTATATGCAAACTCACACAAAGGTAAGTGCTCATCCCACTCACCACCAAAGTCAAGAACACTGGCCCGAAGCATATCTTCCAACGTTTGAATTGTACGCTCAGATTGCCCATCGGTTTGGGGATGATAAGCAGTACTAAGACTGAGTTGGGTGCCCATAGATTTCTGAAATGCTTGCCAAAATGAAGACACAAATCTACTATCTCTGTCCGATACTATAGAGACTGGTGTGCCATGCAACCTTGTGATTTCCTTAATGAAGATATTGGCCATCTCATTGAACTTCATGCCCTTCTTGAAAGGAATAAAATGTGCTGATTTAGTTAAACGATCGACAATCACCCAAATCACATTGTTTCTTCTACTGGTCACCGGTAAACCTGAAATAAAATCCATGGAGATATGTTCCCATTTCCACTGAGGAATGTGCAGAGGGTGTAATAAACCTGGAGGTTTTCTATGTTCAAACTTCACCCTTTGACAGGTATAGCACTTAGACACATATTCAGCAATCTCTCTCTTCATATTATTCCACCAAAATCTATGTTTGAGATTTCTGTACATCTTGGTGCTTCCTGGATGCTTGGAATACCGAGCATGATGTGCATCAGTCATAATTCCCTCCGTCATGTTCTTTAGGGCGGGAACGCACAGTCTATCCTTGAAGTACAAAATTCCGTCAACCAACTGAAAGTCAGGTTTGTTCAAGATATTATCTCGTATCCTTGCCAAATTAGGATCTTCAAATTGTTTTTCCTTAATCTCTTGGATTACTGATGATTCAACAACTGCCATGGCTGCAAGCATAACCTTATCACTTAGCAATTTCATCTCTACATCCAATTCCTTGAAAGCATCAAGTGAAAACCATTCATCATATAAGGCTGCCAAAGTAGACGATTTCCTGCTCAAGGCATCAGCTACTACATTTCCTTTTCCCGGAATATATTTGATTGGAAAATCATAATCTTTAATGAACTCAAGCCACCGACGCTGCCTCATATTAATATCTTGCTGAGAGAATAAAAACTGAAGGCTACGATGATCTGAATGTACTTCAAATTGTTCGCCATATAGATAATGTCTCCATAACTTCAAAGCAAAAACTATAGCTGCTAACTCAAGATCATGGGTGGCATAATTCTTTTCATGTTCTTTCAATTGACGAGACCCATAAGCTATCACCTTGCCATTCTGCATAAGTACACACCCCAAGCCAACTCTGGATGCATCTGAATAAACTACAAATCCTCCACTACCCTCAGGTAAAGACAATATTGGGGCGGTGGTCAATTTTTCTTTTAGGGTCTGGAAACTTGCCTCACATTCTTCAGTCCATATAAACGGTACGTCCTTTCGGGTCAACCTTGTTAATGGAGCTGAGATTTTTGAGAAATCTTTTACGAACCGACGATAATATCCAGCAAGACCCAAAAAACTTCTAACCTCTGCAACTGTCTTTGGGCTTTGCCAATTTGAAACTGCTTCTACCTTTGAGGGATCGACTGCTAATCCATCACGAGTAATGATATGTCCCAAGAATGCCACTTGTTCTAGCCAAAAGTCACATTTTTCTAACTTGGCATACAATTGATGAATCCTCAACAATTGAAGTGACGTCCTCAAGTGATCTGCATGCTCTTCAATGGATTTAGAATAAATCAAAATATCATCAATGAAGATTACAATGAATTGATCCAAGTAAGGAGCGAATACTCTATTCATCAATGCCATAAATACAGCAGGTGCATTAGTCAAACCAAAAGGCATCACCAGAAATTCATAATGTCCATATCTTGTCCGAAAAGCCGTTTTCTGGATATCTTGCTCTCGAACTCTTAACTGATGATAGCCAGACCTAAGATCGATTTTTGAGAAATACGATGCACCCTGAAGTTGATCAAACAATTCATCTATACGTGGTAGTGGATATTTATTTTTAATAGTCACTTGATTTATCTGCCGATAATCAATGCACATTCGAAGGGTACCATCCTTTTTCCTCACAAATAAAACTGGTGCCCCCCACGGTGACACGCTAGGGCGAATAAATCCTTTATCTAACAAATCTTGCAGCTGTGTCTTCAATTCCCGAAGTTCTGCAGGAGCCATCCTATAAGGAGATTTGGATATCGGAGCTGTTCCAGGTACAAGATCAATAGGAAAGTCCACCTCTCTAGATGGAGGTAATCCAGGAATTTCATCTGGAAATACATCTGGGAATTCACATACTATCGGAATCTCTTCTAGCTTCTTAGGTGGTTTCTTCTCAGAGATAAAGGCAAAGTAGCCTTCACAGCCATTTTCTAATAACTTCACAGCATCTAAAGCAGAAACTAGTCCAGTGCTGGACTTTCTTCTTCGAATACCTTCGAATATCACATTCGAGTTAGGCTCTTCTGCCTTGAAGGTAATGGTCTTGTGGAAGCAATCCACACAAGCTCGATATCTAGCGAGCCAATCCATTCCAAGGATGACATCGAAGTCATGCATTGCCAAGACTATCAAATCTGCTGGCATTAGCAAGCCACTAATCAAAACATTACACTTAGGGTAGTAGTTCTCACAAGCCACTTTCTTACCCACAGGGGTAGTCACCATGAGTAAATAAGGTAGCAACTCAGGTGGTTGCTGAAATCCACAAGCAAAATGAGGTGCTACAAACGAATGTGTAGACCCCGAGTCAAATAAAGTTCTAGCATCTCTGGACCATATCAAGATCATACCTTCAACCACGTTGCCAGCTACCTCTGCTTGCTCATGATCTACAGCATAGATTCTGCCAGCCTCTTGTGGACGCTGTCTTTGTTGCTGTCCCCGTTGCCCTTGTCTTCCTTGTTGTTGCTGTTGTCTGGGAGGTGGTGCTGGCAATGCTAGACGAGGAGGCGGAGCAGGGAGTGCTGGTCTATTCTGTTGTTGTGGCTGTTGTGGTGGTGCTTGTCTTGCTCTTGGACAGGCTGCTGCGCGATGTTCCATCGAACCACAGATAAGACATGCTCCTATAGTCCTCCAACATGTATCTATAGTATGTCCTCCTCTTCCGCAACTATCACATTTAAGTCTAGCTCCACTTGTTCCACTAGCCACACCCTTCAGCTTCTTATGTTGTTGTCCCTTTCCGGAGTAAGATGGATTTCTCTTGAAGTCATTGGCTTTTTTCCTCAAGGCTACTTCTTCTGCAGAGAAGCCTCGGTCCACAGCATCATCAAATGTTTCTGGCCTTTTAAAAGCCACTACATGCTCCACATAAGCTGGGTTCATGCCATCAATGAACCTATCCACTTTCTTTTCTTCTGTGTTTATCAAATCTTCAGCATACTTAGATAACTGCAGAAAGGTGTGTACATAATCTGCCATAGTCATTTGATTTTGCTGCAAGGTCAAGAATTCATTTTGCTTCTTCCTTCGCACGTGATCGGGTACGAACTTCCTTTGAAATTGTTTCTTGAATGTTTCCCATGTCGTGGCATTAGGCATTACTTTGAAAGAATCCCTCACACTCTTCCACCATGTCTTGGCTGTATCACGAAGCATCGAAGTGGTAAGTACTACCCTTTGCTTGTTGTCGCATATGACAGTTTCAAATACATCTCCAATGTGTTCTAACCATTCATCTGCTTTTATTGCACCTTCGTTCCCATAGAATTCTGTGGCTCCCCTTTTTCGGAACTTCTCATACAAGGAATTAGGGTCCTTTTCCTTGGATTGAAAAACCACTTGAGTCCCTGCATTTGGCTGTCCTGCACCTTGTCTTGCCATTAGAGTAGCTATATTTTCATTTGTTTTAGCCATCTGTTCCATCAGCATCATCATACGAGCATCCATATTTGGAGGTGTACCGTGTTCTATAAAGACAGAAGGTGGCGGTTGATCATTATTGGACTCATTATTTCCGGCTCCTGATCCAGACGCCATTTATCTGTCAAAGAGTTTCACTTTAGGTTAGAGATAATAACCCTAACCCCCCCGCCTTAAGCTTAAACATAACTGAACAATAATCTAAAGATCAAACTATCAACAATACGAATCGAGTCTATCGCATTCTCACCACGTTCCTATTAGTTTCTAAGTCTTTTAGAAAGACTTTTCATGCTCTGATACCATACTTACGTATGTCACATCCCGGTCCCGAAATTACCTGGCCAAGGGCAATTCCCGAGGTGTGACACGCGTACTCCCGTGCTCATCACACCTGTTTCGGGAAAAGTGTGAGTCACGAAGAAGATAATCTACTTTGCTCATGTGAAACATGCTTACAAACACATGTCTTTGTACATTTATCAGCGGAAGCATTTAATCAAAAACATATATTGGTATCATATCATGAGCTGTCCAAACATTCAAGTTCATTATACACAAGATGGTCTCATTACTATTAAGAAGTAGAGAATTAAAAACTTACTCTACTTCAATAAAACAAAAGTATCTATGTACAAAATACCAAAAATATATCTAGTTCAACTTCACAAAAGTATACTATTAACAAGGAGGAAATATGGCGCTCTCCGAAGTTAAGAGTTAGACAGCTCCTTCAGCCGTCCACTCTTCTAAGCCTGGAGGTACCTCGACGGCCTCCTCCTCTCCCTCCTCGGTCTCTTCAGGACCGGGATTGGGACCTGGGTCTGTAACACCAAGAATAACTTATGAATACAACGATTCAGCTGAGTATAAGCAATCATCCATTTACACATGCTGTATTAATTTCAAAATTATGACGGAAGGTTTAAAAGATTGCATATGAAGTAAAACTAAGCAATTGTGCATTCGGAGTTAAATCATGCTTAAAAATCAATAATGATTGAAAAATAATACACACTAATTGGTAACCACATTAGCTAAATCCTCTCAAAAGAGAGCACGCATTTTGGGATGTCACCAGTGACCCGGCCAAAGGTTCAACTGGCTACCCGGTTCTGGAGTTCCGGTGCTCCAGGCTGTCTACTGCAGTGACGTACACAATCTTAACCAAGAGTCAACCCCGTCGGATATCGTCCGGTCGAAGCTAAGTAGTACCGACTCATTCAAATCAATAAACAAACTGAACCTAAGTAAACCACACTAATTATTCCATACACCACACTTCATTTCATACATATACATTCTACTCAATTCTTTCTTAATGTAACCGAACGAAAAGGATAATTTCAAGAGTATGACAATTAGCTTATAAATAGAAGAGAAATTCATTTTTATTTAAATGGACACTAATATAGTGTATGAAACCACAAATATATTAAAATAAAGAAAGATGTTCATGCATTGAAATTTGGGAATTCAAGGTCAGTTACTAGCCAAACTATTCTAATCATTCATCTTTCATCACTACCCAATACATTATAGAATTGTAGTAATCAATGCATCGTTATTCATGAATTGGTGCCACATTATATACTAATAGACATTGAATTACTATAACTCAATAATCATGGTATGGAAATGAAAGAACAAATTAATCATGTGAAAATCCTAGCCTCAAAGGGTCTTCCATGTTAAAAACAATATCCAGTGGTCATGATGATTAAAAAGAACCAAAGGGGTAAGGCTTACAAGGTCTCCTGCAACATTCCTAATAAGTCTAATTTCTGATATGAGTCCATTTGGTATATAATTATGGAGCTCTAACACATCCAGCTCATGTCAGAATGTCTCCACCATTTAAACCTATCTAACTGAACCTATTTTGCTTCCTTATATACATATAAGAAAGTCACATTAACCAATGACTCACACAGTATAAGAAAACCATTTACATATTTGTCTCATTTGAATTAAAGAGGCTAATACAACAAGATTGGACTGAATTTTTCATTCCAGAATCAATGTAAAACATCATGCATTACCAGAAAATTGCTTATACTTGCCTTTACCAAGCTTTTCTCACTCAATCTTCCTCTTCAGTCAAAACAAATAAAAACCCCCAAATTTCACAAACCCTATTAAGAAGATAACACCAAAGAACTATCAAAACACATGCATGTACAATGGGTGAGTTCTTTGACATCAAGTATTCATTAAAAGTGAAGAAGAGAAATAGTTCTTCACCTGATCTAACAAATTGAAGAGATAGGAAGAGGGTTCTTAAGGTTTTATGGAGATGAAAAGCTAGTAATTGGAATGAGGAAACGAAAACCTGTCTTTACTTCCACATGCAAGTTCTTCCTTGAATGATTGTGAAGAGAGAAGGAGAAAAAGAAGAAAGCATAAGCCAGAGCTTCCTTTTCAGCAGCCCACCTGAACTGTAGCATGAACAGAACGAATGAAGTGGGTGGGCTATTTGAGTTATATTGTTTCACAGTTTATAAGAAAGTCCTTCTCCATTGTTATATTTTCAATTTGAGTCAAATGAGGGCCTAATTGATTACTTTGAGGTCAAATGAGGAAATGATCAATATGAAAGATGACGTGTTTGACGAGATACACGCGATGACGCCAAGATGATGTGCATACGATGCAAAATAAGAAAATCTGAATTTACGAAAAAGTCCCCGGCTTTGCCTAAATGGGTTGGATCGGGTCTAACTACCTAACCAAGACTCAAGGTCTAACCCAAAGTTTGATATAAAACTAATTTACGCTAAATAACTTAATTCGTATCTAAGTATATTTAATTTATATAAAACATGATTAATTAGGAATAAACAAGATTAAGTGGGTTCGGGGTGTAACAAATTGATTGCAAAATATAGCAATATGATGCTTATAAACATGGCCGCCGCCGACTTTAACTTAATTTGTTTTAGTTCAATGTACTAAATTCAGGAAATGGTTTCAGGTGTTTAGTGCAGGTTGGAGAGAGGACATTGAAGTTGGATGTGAAAATGCACTTTCAAGATACGACAGAAAGGCCTATAACCAGATCTTGAAGAATGCAAGGCCAAATGGGGTTAATAGAAATGCGCCACCAAAACTAAGGATTGGAGGATTCACATATCTTCGACTATCAGATGATCTTTTGAAAGGAAAGAATTTTAGGATATTTAAGACATTTGTAAGGAAGATGCACGCCGATCAGGTATACGGTTTACCACATCTTCATTCCTAATATAATCACAAAAGCATTTGACATGTATTCCAAATCATGAGCTATTTAAATCTTTCTGCATGTTTTAACCTATTCTATTCCACTTTGCATTGGCCAACTTGAAAATTGGCAGTCATTTGGTGAGATATTACTTCATTATTGGTGATTTTTTGGGGCATAAAGTAAGAAGAAAGCATCAGCCTACTATTAACATTTTGATTTCTATGGTGTCCCAAAAGCAAAGGAGAATGGATGATCGTGCATAAATTTTCAAAATCATTGAAATTCATGGTACATCCAAGCATTAAGACCAAGATCCAAAAATAAATCCAAGTTGAAAGGGGTTCCGCTAACAAAACAATAACATTTTTTTTTCTTATTTCTTGTTATCGCGATTGAAAGCTTCTTCTGGATCTATTTCCTTCAGGACTACTTTCAAGACCCGCAAAACTACTACCGCCCCTTAGTTCCTTTGGTGAGGTCAAAACCTAAGATACCGATTGAGGTTATCTTGGAGGCAACAGAACCATTGAAGCCATTCCCGTTTGATATTGCAGCAGATATGAGTGTGGGTGGTGACTTTGCTGATTTGCTAGACAATGTAATCGATAAAGTCACTATAATTTTCCAGTGAATTCCAACCAGCAACATATAAATTGTTCTGAATGTAAGCTAATAAGTGATTTTAGTGTAGATGAATTAAATAACGATACACATAGAAATACTCATAAGATTGATATCTTCCCATCTATGATACGTTGCTACATGTATAATGGGAGCCCAGTTGTAACATTTGAATTTGTATTTTGTTTTTGTTATTTGTAGAAATAATGAGTTGCTTTTATGCACTTCTTTATAATGATTCTAGTTTGGATGAATATACTTCTCTGCATAATTTCTTTTACTTCAATTTCAGTGCATGTTTCAGTTAATAGGAGAGTATATATGACTTTCAACCTAGGATTGTAGTTTAGTGATCCAATTGATTGAACTAATGGGCTCCGAAACTCCCTAGAAACTTATTACAGGAACAACCAGGTTGGAAAGTGTTACACCTAGTCCGGAGTTAATCAAGATTAACTCTAATTGATTTGAGATTAATGCTAATTAATCATATTTAATAAAGCTAATGATGGTTAATGACCAAATGAAATTGAATTAGCCTCAAATGAATGATTTGGGCTTAATGAAATGATAATGAATGAGATTGAATGATTTGAATTGATTTTTAACTCAAACAAGGAAATACAAGGACTCTTCCGTAAATACAAATTATCGCATATTTTGTCGAATATGGTCACTCTTGATACCAACGTATTTACTCAAAGAGTACATTATCTTTCATAATAGGCTTGATTGCATTTGACCTCAAATGGATCAAATGAATCTTCATTTGACTCGAATTGGAAATAAGAGAAGTGAAGGGGGGCTAGTGTGCAAAATAGTGTTATAAAGTCTTAAGGTGAACTGAAAGGAGTTCATTTAACTCATTTCCAGCACAAGTGAAGGAGAGCTCTAGCCCTAGGTTCTTTCTTCTTTCTTCTTCCCTTTTTGCTTCATCACGTAGCAAGAGTGGAGTGGTTCAAGGATTTTTGAAGTGGCCTCATCTTCTTCTTCAATAGCTTGGAGTGAAAGCTTGAGAGAAAGTGCAAAATTCTCTTCACAAAAGCTACAAGTAAGTGCTTAGATGTATTTATAGAACTTTCTAGTTGCATGGAATGGTTTGGAGTAGTTTTAGCACAAGTAGCTTACATAAATTGTGTTTGTGGATTGGTTTTGATTTTTAGGTTGAAAGAGGATTTCAATTTGGGAATTTTCATCTCAAAATCAAGCTAATCAAAGGGCTTTTTGTCAATTGATCTCAAACTAAGGCATGTATTGATTTAAGATGTTATAGTAGTTGTTTGAGCTCAAAGGAGCTCAAATACCAGATTTCACTTCAGAAATTCTGAAGTTCTGGACACAGGAATTCTGAAGCTTTGCATGTAGTTCAGTTAGCTGAACTCAGTTAGCTGAACTACTGACCGACAGTTGACTAACCTATTTGGGTTGAGTTTCTTAGAAAAGTCCAGCTTTTGGAAAGTTGATCGTGAGCTGACAGGCAATGTTCGGCTAGCCGAATTCGTGAATTCGGCCAGCCGAAGGGTGACCGCAAGGTGATCGAAGTTTTTGTCAGGATTTTTCTTTTAGAAGTTAAGTTTCTGGAAAGCTGACCGAAAGGTAGCCGAAATGTATTCGGCTAGCCGAATTCGAGAATTTGGCCAGCTGAATAGCTGACCTAACAGGGTGACCGAATTGAGAGAATTGTCAGAAATTACATAAGAAATTGCAAGGTTCTGGAAAGCTAACCGACTTGTGATTCGGTTAGTTGTGTTTCAGAATTCGGTTAACCGACAGGTAACTGACAAGGTAACTGAACCTGAGGAAAATTGTCAATTGAGGTCTGATTTTTTTGGATAAAAGCCTATTGACTTAGGCTAGTATTAATGGTGTTATGCCTAAACCTTCATTGGTGTTAGCCAAGGATATCATAATGTACAAATTACACTGAAAGTGATGTTCATCGAGAATAACACGTATATTAGATAACGAACGTTTCACCTGAATGTTTGGTTTAGAAGTTTGAATAGAATTTATTGATTTGATTTGAATTGATTCCTGAGTCTGGCACTATATAGTAGTTATTGAGCTCGTTATAGAGCTGAAATAAATTAATAATGAAATGAATTAATGAATAATCCTACTGCAATAGATGGACTGGGGGGTGTTCTAGAGCTCCGTGGTGATGCTAGTGATCTCTGACCTAGGCACTAGTAGATCCCACAATTATTGAATGAAAAGTCACTTAATGAATATCAATGAAAGGTTATTGAATGTAATGCACTAAATGAAAATAAAAATGAAAGTGAAATGAATACTATTGTAGTTGCCAAGTAGTACTTGTTATTACTTGACTCTGATTGTACCGGTTATTGTATCGATTAAAATTGTCTAGAATTGGTAATTAATTATAGGATTGTTTAGTTGGGAAATTGCACATATTTATTATTAATGATAGCATGTTCTATCATAAATCTATGTATGCATTGTTGAACCATCGTGTTCACATGTGTTATTGATGACATTACAAGCCCAGTTGCCCATGCCGGTCCTGTAGAGGCCGCGCCGCCTGTGGAGGCCAATCGGATTTCTCCAGTAGGATTGATTGAATGGACATGACTCGGAGTGCAAGTTGAATTGGAAATATTTTGGGAATATTTTGAATGAAGTTTCGTTATAATGTTTTGGGAATGGAATTGGAACATGTTGGAAATGTTTTGAGAAACATTTTTTGTATATTCATTTTAGAATGTTAATAGATGTCACCTGCATTGTATTTGTATATGCATGGTGTGACACGGATAGGAAAATGAAATGTGCATATTGGACTTTACTTTTATGTAAAGAACTGTACAGTTTTAATTAATATCGTCAATATATACATATATTCCGCAAAAATGTACATTTGACCTGTATGAATGTTTGTTTTATCTCTTGTGGATTTTGATTTAACCTCTGTTAAATTTGGAGTTCACGGGAGTAAGTATGGATTACGACTCGGGGTTTGTCCAGTGTAATCAGATCTCGGGCCCGGGTTGTGACAGAAAGGGTCTTATTCTTTCAATATTTAGCCTTTTTTTCATTTCAGTACGGACCATATGTATTTTTTAATCATCATCCATTTGATAGTTGTTGATCAAACGGATATGATGGGTTGATCCAAGAGATTTGTCTAGCACATCAAGGGGCCATTGGTCAACGGGGAGATGGCAAGAAACTTTGGTGATCAGAAAGTTGAAAATGTGACAGAAAATTGAAGTCAATATCATTGAGAAATGCAAACAGTTACAATGATTTAAATATATACCATGACTGAAAATATAATTTCCATATCTTTCAAGATCATTATTGTTAATTATTGTAATAGTAGTAGTAGTAGTAGGTTGTTGTTTTTGTTGTAGTACCCAAGTTAGAATGGTTTGCATATTTGAGCAGCATGGATTTATTTTTCAAATATCTTGCCCATGCCAATCCGCACTGGTGAAGAGTAAAAAACCCCTCAAAAAGAAAGAGAAGCAAAGCTCAATGTGTAACATAACATCCACTCTACAAAAAATATTCAAACCACTAGGGTTTTGGGGCATTTTTCAAGTGCCCAAGTATGGGGTGGAAATTAAAAAAGAATCTCATTCTATTCAATTAATCATTTCAGGACAGGGTAGGAAAGTACCCTTTAATTTGGCCTTCTTTCCTTAGATTCATTCCTCAAAATTGTGGCTAAAGTCTACTGCAAGAGAGATGAATTTTTTAATGTATGAAGATTATTTAAAATAGAAATGTGTAAAGTATTTTTCAAGTAGTAAAACAAATAGGAAAACCCAAAAGATATATGTTGCCATTTTTTTTTTTTAAATCTCAGATTATTCTCATGATAATTTGTTCTATAAAAAAAAGACTACATAAATGACATTACTTAAAAAATCTCAGCTACATTGGCTGCAAGGAGTCACCATAAATCTGGTAATGACCACTATAGGAGATTCTAACTAGACAAAGGTATGCAAAGATTGGAGTTCCAAAATGATATGATTTAAGGTAGATTGGAATAGAGAAATGGAATTTATAAGCGGAACCCAATTTAGCTTGGATAAGGCTCATATGATAATGTGTGAACCCAATTTAGCTTGGACAAGGCTCATATGATAATGTGTAGGTATGTATACTCACGAAGGCCATATGTAATTCATTTATATTAGTTTCCCGTAGGAGATCCCAGATCCCCAGTTGAGTTGCTTTAGGAGAGGTGGTCACTATCAGCGAGATTGAAGACATTTCATACACCTACAGTTGCTACCCTGTTTTTTGGAATGATGGAAAATGTGTTGAGTATTTGACCAAAATGGCAAATCTCTTTCTCCATAAAAGCTCATCAGCCAATGTTTTTATGGTTTTCCATTTGATCCTTTTTTGTGTAATCTCTCTCAAATCTCTACCTTTTGCAGATCGCAATGCATTTTTTCCCTGGGGCATGTTCAGATGAACAAACCATGACCAGAACTTTTAAGAATAAAAAATATAAACCGCTATAAAAAAAAAGGCTAAATTCAATAGCACTGAATGAGGGAAGAGGGACATGAAACTCCATGGAGCATTGGAATTTAGCGATACAAGTAGAAGTAAGAAACCAAGAAAAGAATTAAGAAAAGCCTGTAGCAAGATTGGAAGTTTCTCACTGTCACACACATATTTACGTGGTTTCCTTGATCATGAGGTACATCCACGGATCGCACCGATTCCACTATGCTCAAAGACAGAAGATGAGAATACAAAATGCAACCTCTCTGGCGGCTATGCTAGGGTTACATAATGGCGCAAGGTAATATTACGAAAATGCCCTTACATGGATCCGCGACAGTGGACCTGAGTTAACAGTCTGACCTGGGTGAAATCAAGCTCCACACATAACAATCTCCCACTTGGGGACGGATGATCCCAACTTGACTCCACGCACATGTGATCTCTTTCAAACAACTTCGGTCATAAGAAACCCGGTATGATTTTCTTCTGATCTTCTAAGATTGAAGGCCAAGTGAAGAAGCTGAACTTGTCTTCAGTTTCCACTGTGACCACCTTGGTCAATATGTCTGTAGGATTTTGGCTGGTGTGGATCTTCTCCAATGTGAATACATCTTCCAAAAGCGACCATATGAAATGATCTTTGATGTCTATGTGATTTGTTCTAGCATGAAAGGCTGAGTTCTTTGCCAGTTGAATTGCACTCTGGCTGTCACTGAATATCTTGAATCTTTTCTGTTGCTTTCCCAACTCTTTCAGTGGACTCTGCAACCATATCACTTCCTTGTAACCTTCAGATGTTTCAGCATACTCCGCTTCTATTGTTGAGATGGCCACTACGTTTTGCAATTTTGAGGCTAACTTACTCATGCACTTCCTAATGTAAACACATATCTTGTAGTGCTCTTTCTACTATCATGATCTCTTACTAAATCTGAATCGACATAGCCTTGCAAACCGATTGCTGTGTCCCCATAACATAGTGTAGTGTCTATAGTACCTCTCAAGTATCTTAAAATCCACTTAACAACTTTCCAATGCTACTCGCTTGGATTGCTCATGAACCTGTTAACAACTCCCATTGGATGGGCAATATTCGGTCTCGTGCAAACCATGACATACATCAAAACTGCCAACAGCTGAGGCATAAGGAACCTTAGCCATGCGCTCACGCTTCTGCTATGACACTGGACATTGTTCCTTCGAAAGTCTGAAATGGTTCGCCAACGGTGTGCTAATTGGCTTATCACCTTCCATTTTGAACCTCTTGAGTACCTTAGCCACGTACTCAGCTTGAGAGAACTTTAGTTTTTTATTTTTCCTGTCCCTGCTAATTCGCATACCTAGGATTTGTTTTGCAGCACCCAAATCCTTCATTGCGAACTCTCTGGATAACCTCTCTTTAAGACTTGAGATCTCATCCACACTTGAACTTGCAACAAGCATATCATCCACATACAAGAGAAGTATCAAGTAAGAAACATCTGTCTTCTTGAAGCAACAACAATGATCATAATGGTTAGACTTCCTGTAACATGAAGTTATTAGACTTCCTTTACCATTGTCTTAGAGCTTTTTTCAGCCCATACAAGCTCTTATTCAATTTGCAAACCAAATTCTCCTTGCCTGGGATGACATAGCCATGTGGCTGACGCATGTAGATGTTCTCATCTAGATCTCCATGCAAAAAAGCAGTCTTCACATCTAGCTTCTCTAAATGTAAGTCAGTCGCTGCTACAATACTCAGAACTATTCTGATGGTAGAAAACTTGACAACTGGAGAAAAGATTTTAGTATAGTCAATACCTTCCTTTTACTGAAAACCTTTTGCCACCAATATTGCCTTGTACCTCGTAGTATCGTTAGGCTCTTATTTCAATCTGTAAACCCACTTGTTATGTAAAGCTGTCTTCTCACGTGGTAACTCTGCCAGTTGCCACGACTGGTTTGATAACTGAGACTTCATCATCCATTGCTTACTCCCACTTTTCCATGGTTTCAACCAACATAGCTTCCTCATAATATTTTGGTTCACAATTGTCGGTCAACAACAAATAATGCAAAGAACGTGAAAAACGTGCTAGGGTTTTTGACACCCTTGATGATCTCCTCAAAAGTGGAGTTTGAGGTTCTGGTTATGCATTTTCATCTGCCTCTGAATTTTCATCTTGAGGAGTAGGGGAAACTTTATCAAGAATTTCCTCAAGTTCTACATATTTAGTTTCTTCACCCTTCCCTATTTGTTGTTTCATCATATCCTTATACATGACAAAATCATTAAAAATTAAATCCTTGTTCCTAATGATTTTTCGATTTTTAGCATCCCAAAACCGGTAAACCAAATCATTAATACCATACCCAATGAATGTGCATTTTAAAGATTTAGGATCAAATTTGGTCCTATCAGCAGAATTAATATGAACGTAAGAGGTACAACCAAATATTCTTAAGTGAGCAAGATTTACCTCCTTTTCTGTCCAAGCCTCCTCTGGTAGTCCACCACCTAAAGGAACTAAAGGACCTCTATTAATCAAGTAGGTAGCAGTATTCACCGCATCTGCCTAGAACTGCTTCGGTAATCCTACGTGAATCCTCATGCTTCTAACTTGCTCCAGAATAGTTCTGTTCATATGCTCGGCAACTCCATTCTGTTGTGGTGTACTTGGAATTGTCTTCTCTCGTCCGATCCCATGTGTGGAGTAGTATTGTTCGAACTCCTTGCTACAGTACTCTTTAACATTGTCAGACCTAAGACACTTCAATCTCGAACCTATCTCATTCTCAACTAAGACCTTCCACTTTTTAAACACATCAAATACATCTGATTTATGCTTCAGAAAATACACCCAAAATTTTCTAATAGCATCATCAATAAAGGTTATGAAATATTGAGAACCGCCAAGAGAGTTACCTCAGCTGGTCCCCACACGTCTGTGTGGACCAATTCCAACCGTTCTGATTTTGGAGTCCTTCCACTCTTTAGAAAACCGACCTTCTTCTGCTTCCCAAGTATGCAATCCTCGCAGAAATTGAAGTCAATGGATTCTAGACCTGGCAACTTTCCCTTAGACAATAGGACTTTCATCCCTTTTTCACTCATGTCCAAGATGGTAATGCTATGTAATCGTATCCAATCCAGAAGATGCAATTGATATAGCACCATTCAAGCCAGAGGTCACATACAGAGTGCCTTCTTCCCATGAGCCATTACTAAAGCCCCTTTGGTCATCTTCCATAAATCACTAGTGAAAGTTGTCACATAGCTAGATTCTAATAACTGCCCAACAGAGATCAGATTCTTTTTCAAATCTGGCACATGTCTAACATCATTTAACTTCAGCACTGTCCCTTTCTTCTGATTTATCTGAACATCCCCCTTACTAACAATGCTGCAGGGTTCATCATTGCCTAGATAGACTTTCCCGAGATCACTCTACACATAGCTGTGGATAATTTCAGTTTTTCCGTCCCCGAAGAGTTTCTCACCGCTATCACCAAACCTTCCCAACTATCTGGATAAAACCAGGAGCGTTCTGACTTCATTGTCAAAATTGATGCCTACCAACTCCAATTATCTCGTTAATGCGTTGAATTGGTTTAAATATTCATTCACATTTCGTCCTCAACCATCTTCAAGTTGAACAACTTCCTCATCAGAGAAACCATGTTTGATGCGGAAGGTTTTTCGTATAGTTCCGCTAGGGCTTCCATTAAACCCATAGTCATATTCTCCTTTTGAATGTTGAACATAACAAATCTTATCAACAACTGTCGAATCGTTCCCAACACCTTCCAGTCGAGAACCACCCATTCATCATCATTCATCCTCTCAGGCTTCTTCGTTTTTCCTTCTAAAGGAAGATAGAGATCCTTTTGATAGAGATAATCCTTTATCTGCATCTTCCAAAAAGTGGAGTTCGTTCCGTCAAACCTTTTAATCTTTAACTTTCTTTCTGCTGCCATGGCTCCCACTCGAACCTAAGACTCTGATACCGGTTGTTAGGAAATAAAAAACAAAAGATGCAATCAACCACACAAAGAAGACAAATATATTTATGTGGTTCCCTTGATCTTGAGGTACGTCCATGGATCACACCGATTCCACTATGCTTAAAGGCAGAAGATGAGAATACAAAATACAACCTCTTTGGCGGCTATGCTAGGGTTACATAATGGCACAGGGTAGTATTACGAAAATACCCTTACATGGTTGCCCCCCTTCGACCCCCCAGCCAACTCACCGCTGACTTAGACCCACGATTGTGGACTTGAGCTAACAATCTGACTCGGGTGAAATCAGGCTCCACACATAACAATATATGCCAGCAGTTAACATAAATAACAAGGATTTATCATATAATGTAGATGTATCTGGATGCATGAAATGTGTGCAATGCTCATATGTGCCTGTGCTCTGTAAATGGACCCATCTTTTGCTAATCCAGAGGACAATAGTGTGGGCCTCTTAAACCTTCTAGACTACAATGAAGTAGGAATAACAAACTCTATATTTGCATCATGGATACATGATACAATTCTTCCTGTGACAATGACTTCACAAGCACCAACACATCATTTGTCAAATATTCTACTACAAGATTCCACACAAGTATAGTCTGATCAACCAATTTTCAAAGCATAAAAACCTTTCAACTGATGATTACTGACTACTAAACTTTCATGTTCATGATCATGCCTCCTCATTCATCCCAAGAAGTGGAACTCTGAGTTCTTCAATAAGAATCATGTTTAAGTGAGCCATAGCCACATGTAAAATACTAATGTAGACTAGGAAACAAGAAAATTAAGAGCGAAGCATGAGAAACATGTAGCACCTCATGTTTCAAACATTACGATTGTTTTTGCCACAACCACGAGGTTGTAGGTTCAAGTCATATTACTATTCGGAAAAAAATAAAAATAAATTAATCATAGTTCCTCATGTAGTATAACGTAGTGAAAATGGGTTTAGCAAGGCACTTCCTATTGGGAAAGTCCCACATCTCACATCGCCCAAATAATGAGTTTAACAAGGCTTCATATACCTGTTTGGGCCTTCCACCTATCATCTTAAGCTTTTGGGTTGGTACATAGTATCTTATATGGTATTAGAGCCTGTCCAAAGTAATGGGTTTGATTCAACAGTGAGAAAAATTCCCACCAATCGCATCGTGCTTTGGCCAAGCTTGGGGCAGATTCTTCTACCTCAAGATGTAGATCTTGCTCTGCAATCTTTAGGTGTGGGTGAGCTATCTCTTGCTATATCTCTTTTTAATAATATCTTTGCTACGGTAAAAAAACTGTTTTGAGCACATTCATTGATCCCTTTTGCAGCGAATTGAAGGATTCCTTGTTCAAGCAAGTAGAAGGACAAACCAATAAAGGCCTTGGTGCAGTAGTGAGAAGACTTGTTGAAACCACAAAGAACAAGGCCTCAAATTGGGTCAAGTGGAAAAGAAACACTCAAAGGCGGCCTAAATGATGAGGACAAGCAGAACTTTATCAAAGCTCAACAATTTTTCTTTTTATTTTTATGAACATTCATAGCTTTTTGTTAACTTTACTAACAGTTAACAAACATCAATTAAAGAGAATGACATATTTATTGTTCTTGATCTATTTTTTAAGGAATACCAGCACCCTTACAAGAGTGATATATATATACATATATATATATATATATAGTTTCATTTTATCATGTTCCTTTACGTGTCACATTTGGTCTATTCTTGTTACCAAAAAAATTATTTCTTCTCAAATCCTTCAATCCATGACACTTAACCAATGGTTTTTGAAGGCTTCAAATTACAAGATTTCAAAGTAGCCTCTTTGGTCATATGGTATATTTGGAAAACCCGAAATGCATACATTTTTAACTTGCATCCACTTAATCCCACATCTGTCATGAACAAAGCCTTGTACCCGTTCCAACAATGGAGACTAATGGCAGACCTCAAACAAAATAAATACCACCTCTTTGATCCCATTAAAGTAGTTTTGAAACTCACCCTCTCATCAAATTCTTAAGCTAAGTTTTGATGGTGCATTTAGCCCAGAACTTCACTCAGCAGGGATAGGGGGTATCATATGCACTGAGAGGGGATAGCTGATCCTGACCTACTCCAGTCCATTTCAACCTCTATCGCCTTTGAAGCTGAAATCAAGGCAGTATGCAAGGGGTTGATTTTATGTCAAAGAGAATGGATTAATCAAATCATCATTGAAGGAGACTCCCCAAACATTATCCAAGCAACTCAGGATTTCCTGTTAATAGTTTTGTGTTCATTTGGCCTTTTGTCTCTTTGTTTTGGTACGTTTCATTTATGATCTGTATCTGTATATAGTCTGTATATAGTCTCTATATCTTGTACTCTACTTTCTTTCACCCACTTAGCAATGTATATTACTTTCCTCCCGGACACAACGTTACACACATACGTGTGACTGGTGACCCCACACATAGACCTCACTTCCATTACTTGATAGGGATTTAATTTAGGTCATAGATATATAGTCTTTTTTTCCTCCATTTTATTTCTTCCAATGGTAGAATTCTTCAAGTTGAGCCTACTTGAAGGGCTAAGACCATGATGATGAAGGTAATCAAAGTCAACCCACGCTGGAAGAAAGGAAGCAACCTCTGAATCCAGGCAGCAGTAAAACCACTATTTGTCGAGGAAGAAAGTACATTCAGTAGAACTCAGTATTAAGTATTAGCCTTGAAAACCAAGGGTTGCTCATAGGGGTATTCATGGGCCAGCCTGAAGAATATTAGGCCTGTTCCAAATCTTAACCCTTAGGCTTCAGCCTGACCAAGCTCGAATTGGGCCATAAGTGTCTAGCCCAAGCCTAAGCCCAACCAGCATAGAATAGGTTTAGCCCAAGCCTAGGTTGATAGTATTTTATCATAAAAAAGGGCTTCCATATTACTGAGAGATGTAACTTAATTGGCTGTGATGTTTGTGTACGCGTGAGAGACAACATGTGTTCGTGTCCCACTTTTGGCAAAAAAGCGTTGTTTTTGTTTACTTAGTTAGGCCGGGCCGGGCTTTATACCGGTGAACCCAAGCCCAGCCCATATGTTAAAAGGGCTCAGATTTTTGGTCTAAGCCCGACCCTACTACTAAAGCCTAAGGCTGAAGTCTGGCCCAAAGAGGGCTATGCCCAGATTGGGCTTGGGCCAGCCCTATCCATGGGAACTACTCACTCTATATTCAAGTACACACACACTCGTTCACGAAAATTCATGAATTAGTAGTACCGACACGATGTGTATAAAAACACTATTCACTCAATGATTCCCAAACGGGTTTTAAATCAAAATCTTGGAAACATTCTTTTCAAGACGATACGAATCGCAAAACGAGAATTGGGTTATAGATCACAATTTCACATCACAATCCTCATCGAGATCTTGGGACCGTAACCGTCGAATTAGCATACACTTTGAAATCCCATGTCGATCATTCGTTTAGTTGATGCCCGATCTTTAAACGACATTTAGGATATCAAGGTGTACACATCGACCAAGAAGGGTCCACAAGTGATTGGGACAGAAAACCCCTTCATTTCTCTTCATTCTACAAAAATCCCTAGGAAGTCAGTCACTTGGCTATCGGAAGGCGGTAAGCCAACTGCTCTCCGCCCCTTAAGAAACCAGATTTTTCACCTTACTGATATGGCAACCGACCATGTGCGGTCACTAGGTCGGCTAGCCGACTGGTGACCCCATTCTAACCGACCAATCAGCGGTAGTGCAGTTTTTTGAACTGTTTCAGCCCCTTTCTTCCTTCAAGATATTTCTCCATTACACACATCAATTCCCTGCAATAAACTCTGCTAAAAAGCTCCTCCAATTCATCATTCAACACTTCCATTTCATCACTTTAAATCCAAACAACCAAATCTGCTTCATTCACTTCACAGTTTCCAACAATCCAAGCATAAAAATACCAATTTAAATGAAACCAATGACAAAACTGAATTAAATGAAATGCATCAAAATACATGAACATTTAAAACATATGTTTAGTACTAAACTTCAAAACAAAACAAGATTAAATATAGTTAGTTCAAAAACAAGAAATCAATATGGAAATCCATAAAAACAACACATGTACATTAATATTTCATTCATTCACTTGCCTTGGCTCAAAATGCACTCAAAGGTGATCCCCCAACAATCCTCTCTGCAGCTGAACTCCAATCTACAAGAAACCCCAAGAAAAGAGCTCAAAATCAATAAATTTTTGAAAGAGAAAGGGTTCCTCCATAGGAAGCCTTGCATGCATGATAATGGAGCTCTAATGGACTCCAAAGGCTGTGGATGGAAGATGGAAACCATTGCTTACCAATAGACGCTCTAACAATGGAGAAAAGTCTCAAAGAGAAGATGAATCCAGCTGAAATCTTTTGAAAATGGTATCAAAAAGAAGCTTGGAAGATGAGAAAGAGTTTGGGGAACTCAAATCTCCATTTTGGTCAAGAAAATCACAACTTGCAAAGGAGAGAAGTAGAGAAGAAGAGCTGGTTTCTCTCCCTGGACTTAGCTAATTTCAAAACATGAAAATGAAAGTGAGGGAGAAGAACACACGTCGGCTACATCTGAGTTGGGTGGGGTGTGGGCCCCACAGGCCAAATCACTTCAAGTGCCTGGAAACTCTTCATGCGGGTCCCAGATGAGATTGACGAAAGAGAGTAAATTCATCGTCGAAATATCTAGTTTCCAAAAATATAATTTTCACATGATTTTGTAAACATTGAAATTCATGCACAAATTTCGAGGTGAAAAGTCTTTTTTCCCTTTTTGCTGAAAAATGCGATTTCAGAGCTTCTAAAACGAACGAAGAAACATAAAAGTTGTAAATGCTATTTTGACAAATCAAAAAAGTTAAAAATCATAATTTTTTCAAATATCAAGAATCAATTCTCCCCACACGTACATGGGTCCCATAGGCCACCCCCTGCCCGTGTCAAGCTAAATTCAACGGCTCTCAAAAATTTCCAAAGCTACGAAAAATCTATTGTGCTCACTTTCTAAGCTAAACATCATCTAATTGCACTAAAGATCTAACCTCGACTAAAGTGACGCTAATCAAAGCAAACCTGGATCGGGGTCTTACATCCTCCACACCTTAGAGCATTTGGTCCTTCAAATGAACACTAACCTCTGACAACAAGTGAGGATACTTTCTTTGAAATTGATCCCGTAGTTCCCATGTCACTTCTGCTAGCCCATGACTTTCCCAAAGTACTTTCACCCAATGGATTGTCCGTGTCCTCAATTCTTTCTCCTTCGTTTCTATGATTTTGACCGATTTCTCAACATATGTAGCATCTTCTCGAATCTCTAATGGTTCGTGTCGCAACACATGTGAAGGATCTTGGATATACTTTTTCAACATGGAGACGTGAAATACATTATGTACACCCGAAAGTCCTGGCGATAAGGCAAGTGTGTAAGCCACACGTCATCGACGCGACTCAAAATTTCATACGGTCCAATGTATCTCCTTGACAACTTACCCTTCTACCTAAACCTTAGAGTTCCTCTAGCTAGTGATACCTTCAGAAATACCTTGTCTCCTTCTTGAAACTGTAATTCTCTTCTTCGAACATCTACATAGCTCTTTTGTCTACTTCTGGCAACCTTTAACCTTTCATGAATTACCTTGAGCTTATCGTTTTTCTCACCAATTAATGTTGGTCCATGAAATATGCATTCACCGACCTCTTCCCAATACACAAGAGTTCTGCATCTTCTGTCGTACAGTGGCTCAAAATGTGCCATTCCAATACTCGAGTGGTAGCTATTATTGTATGCAAATTCAAAAAGTGGCAAGCTTTCATCCCATTGAGTCTTGAAATCAAACACACAAGCTCGTAGCATAACTTCCAAAGTCTGAATAGTCCTCTCTAACTGACCATCTATCTGAGGGTGATATACGGTACTAAACTGAAGCTTCGTACCTATAGACTTATGCAAAGTCTTCCAAAATCTCAAAACGAATTGGCTATCTCTATTAGATGTGATCAAAACTAGTTGGCCATGTCAACTTACAATCTCATTGACAAATATCTCTACGAGAAGTAGCATATGCATCTTCTTTCTTGTCTTCATTGGGAGAAAATGTGCTGATTTCGTGAGACGGTCTGCGATAAGCCATATCGCATTGTTGCCCTTGCTAGTAGTCGGTAAGCCTGCTATTTCTCTCTTCATGTTATTCCACCAAAATATACTCTTCAAGTTATGATACATTTTTGTACATCCTCGGGTGCATAGTGTATCTAGTGCTATGAGCCTCTACCATGATTTCATTTCTCAAATCATCAATATTTGGAACGTAAAGCCGGTCACGGAAGTATCATACTCCATCCGCAACTTGAAAATCCGGGTGTTTTGAGATGTGCTCTACAATTTTTGCCAACTCTGGGTCTTACAATTGATTCTCCTTGATCTTTTGAACGAAGGTAGGGTCTGACACTGACATGTTTGCTAATATCACACCCTTTCTTAACTGTTGAAACTCAACTCCCAAGTCTTCAAACTGTTGAAATATACAAGTACCTTACAAACTAGTCGTACTCCCAGACTTTCTGCTCAACGCATCTGTAACTACATTAACCTTCCCTAGATGGTACTTGATTAGAAAATTATAATCTTTGATATACTCCATCCATCTCCTCTATCTCATGTTCAATTCCTTTTGAGATGCTTGATTACGTTTTCTCTGAGCTTCTTGAATGATCTTGTTATTGATATTTTCAAACTTGTAGGCTCTCTTGACTGCTTCTTGGAATGTGGCCGGTAGGACAACACTTGTAGCATCTCTTTCTATGATGGGATTGAGACCTTCCAGGAACTTGATAACCTTCTTCTACTTGGTGTCGATCACCTCTGAGGCATATCGGGACAATCTTTCAAACTTTGTAACGCATTCAAAGACTGTCATATTCCCTTGTGTGAGTAGTTAGAACTCTACAACCATTTGCCTCTTGATGTGAGAGGGCACATACTTCTCAATGAACTGTTCCTTGAAAGTGGCCCATGCAGTGTCATTTTCAATAGTCAGATAGGCATCCTTGATTGTCTTCCACCAAATGTCAGCGAGTCTGGTAACAAAGAAGCTGCCAATTGTACTTGTTGTCTGCTTGTGCATCTGAAAAGATCAAAGATGTTTTCGGTATGAGACAATCAATCATCTACTGTAAGAGGATCTTCTTTCCCAGTAAATTCCTTTGGACCTCTCATGGAACTTCTCGAAGAGCGTATTGGGGTCATGATCCCTATTTTGAATGACAATCTGTGGCCCCATATTATGAGCCTGTACTTGTTCTGGTCTTCTTCTCAACATCTCTACCAACTGCCTCTGCACTTGAGCTAGCTCCTCATCTTTCTTAGCCATTTGTTTTTGCAATCTGGCCTGATTCTCATTGGCTCTCTGTTGTTGTTCTTAGAACTTAGCCTAATTTTCATTACTTTCTGTTGTTGCTCTACCATCATTCACATAAGTTGTTGAAGTTGGGTGTCCCCTGATGAACCTACACCATCATTGTTACTGCCAGAAGGAATTGCATTGGCTGGGTCTCTGCGTGGATGCATTGTGCTGTAAAAGCACTTGTTAGTACAATAAAATATATCGAAGAAAGCGTATCCATAATCCCACTCGATACTAACTAACAAAAATTCTAACAAATACTCCCCCACGTCCCTACATTTCTAGTTTATTTTAATTGCCTGAAACGTGTCCCGCTCTGATACCAGTCCTGTCACTACCCCGGATCGGGGCCGAGGCCCTAATCTGGTGCCGCGACATTTCCCACAAGTTCCCGCGGTGAGGATTCCACGTACATTTCTTTTTATAATAATCTCACTATCACACATAAAGATTTATTTGTAGAAGCGCGTGGCAAATACACAAGTAACATCACACATAAGATAGAGTATAAAAGAACTCATGTCAGAGGGAGAAACATAACTAGCATACGCATTAGTTCAAGTTTAAGGTTGTGCAAACACACAAAGCATAAAATTAAGTTTTTACATTCCCCAAAAGATAGCCAACGAAGGCTCACAACAAAGTTCCCAAAAGTGTTTCGCATCTCGAGCCCTAACCCGACGTCTAGATGACATCGTTGGGTTGCCATTCACGCTCTACAGGCTGCTCTACAACCGCCTCCTCATGCTCCTCCTTAAGGGCAACAAAACCTGGATCTGAATGCCAATACGAATGGGTCAGACACGACGGTTTGGCAGCAAAAGAATGAAGTACAATCATGCTATAATACAGTAGTTTGAAAATTTGTAAAACATCAGGTACAATAAAGAAAAGCTGAATAAAACAAAGTAAATAAATGACAATAGCATTTATAAGATCCCATGATAAATCAAGATGACCGTTCAAAACAATACCTTGGCAACCACATGTAGCTATATTCTTCGTCACACGAAGTGACGAGAGCACTCACGACATAAATTCTCTGTTACACAAGGTGAAGGGAGACACTATCATAAATTGTAGTAACCCAATAAAATTGAGAACCACACACGAATCCCGCCGTGGAACGGGCTAAACAAGCAAACACGTACGTATTCTACAAACTAATGTTGGACAAGATTTAAGGACCCAAGGCGGAGGATCAAACCGACAATAGTCGTCCAAGCTGAGTGGACCCGACACAAAATACATACACTTTCAAAACAATGTTAGACATTTTCAAATCCGGGAACTACTCACTCTATATTCAAGTACACACACACTCGTTCACGAAAGTTCACGAAATAATAGTCCCGACACGATGTGTATAAAAATACTATTCACTCAATGATTCCCAAACGAATTTTAAATCAAAATCTTGGAAACATTCTTTTCAAGATGATACGAATCGCAAAACGAGGATTTGGTTATAAGTCACAATTTCACATCACAATCCTCATTAAGATCTTGAGACCGTAACCGTCGAATTAGTATACACTTTGAAATCCCATATCGATCATTCATTTAGTTGATGCCCAATCTTTAAACGACATTTAGGATATCGAGGTCTACACATCGATCAAGAGGAGTCCACAAGTGATTGGGACATAAAACCCCTTCATTTCTCTTCATTCTACAAAATCCCTGGGAAGTCGGTCACTTGGCTGTTGGAAGGCGGTTAGCCGACTGCTCGCCGCCCCTTCAGAAACCAGATTTTTCACCTTACTGATATGACAACCGACCTTGTGCGGTCACCGGTCAGTCACAAGGTCGGCTAGCCGACTGGTGACCGCCTGCTGACCGACCAGTCAGCGGCAGTGCGGTTTTTTTGAACTGCTTCAGCCCCTTTCATCCTCCAAGACATTTCTCCATTACACACATCAATTCCCTGCAATAAACTGAGCTAAAAAGCTCTTTCAATTCATCATTCAACACTTCCATTTCATCACTTCAAATCCAAACAACCAAATCTCCTTCATTCACTTCACAATTTCCAAATATCCAAACATAAAAATACCAATTTAAATGAAACCAATGACAAAACTGACTTCAGTGAAATGCATCAAATTACATGAACATTTAAAACATATGTTTAGAAAAATAAACTTCAAAACAAAACAAGATTAAATATAGTTAGTTTAAAAACAAGAAATCAAGATGGAAATCCATAAAAACAACACATGCACATTCATATTTCATTCATTCACTTGCCTTGGCTCAAAATGCACTCAAAGGTGATCCCCTAACACTCCTCTCTACAGTTGAACTCCAATCTATAAGAAGCCCCAAAAAGAGTTCAAGATCAAGAAATTTTTGAAAAAGAAAGAGCTCCTCCATAGGAAGCCTTGCATGCATGATAATTGAGCTCTAATGGACTCCAAAAGGCCATGGATGGAAGATGGAAACAATTGTTTACCTTTAGACGCTCTAACAATGGAGAAAAGTCTCAAAGAGAATATGAATCCAGCTGAAATCCTCTGAAAATGATATCAAGAGGAAGCTTGGAAGATGAGAAAGAGTTTGGTGAACTCAAATCTCCATTTTGGTCAAGAAGTAGAGAACCGGTTTCTCTCCCTGAACTTAGCTAATTTCAAAACATGCAAATGAAAGTGAGGGAGAAGAACACACGTGGGCTACATTTGAGTTGGGTGGGGTGTGGGACCCACAGGCCAAATCACTTCAAGGGCTTGGCAACCCTTCATGCGGGTCCCGAATGAGATCGACGAAAGAGAGTAAAATGATCGTCGAAATATCTAGTTTTCAAAAATATTCTTTTCACATGATTTTGCAAACATTGAAATTCATGCACAGATTTCGGGGTGAAAAGTCTGTTTTGCCCTTTTTCCTGAAAATTGTAATTTTAGAGCTACGAAAACGGACGGAGAGAACATAAAAGTTGTAAATGCTATTTTGACAAATCAAAAGAGTTAAGAATCATTATTTTCTGGATATCAAGAATCAATTCTCCCCACACGTACATGGGTCCCACAGGCCACCCCCAGCTCGTGTTAAGCTAAATTCAACGGCTCTCAAAAATTTTCAAAGTTATAGAAAATCTATCGAGCTCACTTTCTAAGCTAAACGTCATCTAATTGCACTAAAGATTTAAACTCGGCTAAAATGACACTAATCAAAGCAAACCTGGATCGGGGTCTTACAATTCCATCGAGCAAAAGATATCTCTACCTCATCTCCACCCGGGGATTTTGTCAGTGAAAGCAAGACTGACTTCAAACCCTACAGTCATCAATCCCACAATATGATAAGAAATATGGACTATAATCTCAAGAAGCCTACTGGATTAGGAATGACCGAAGGGATACTGGTACCTTATATCGGTATGACAAAGAGGCAAAAAGAACAATTCAAGTGGAACCACCGGATAGAAGAATCTCGGTCAGGAATTGGGTACACTCCCTACCAGAGCATACCCAGAGTCACGAGAAGCTTCAGGGCGAAAACAGTGGCATTCACAAAAGAATACGATTCTGATGAGTCTTTGGAAATAGATCTACAAGATCCGGCTGGTTGGAACATCTTCCTGCACCAAGAAGGGGCTACTGATGATAATGACACAGCATCCCAGGCAACCAATCACTAGTAGTCAGAGTCCGATGAAAGCCAAAATCCATGCAAACCTGGCCCTTGGGATCATTTGGTTCTAAATGTACAAACCATTGAGCCTTCAAAACCGATTTCTTAGAAGGGGATCAGGCCTTGGTTTAAATCTCCAAATGATACCATAGAGGGATTTGTGGAGTTGGAAGCTTCCAAAAATAATGTGGAAAAGCGTCGTCCTAATCCTCCAACTGAAGATTAAATGCAAGAAGTAAATTTGGGAACCCTTGACAATCCTCGTCCTACCTTTGTAAATGCTCATATTAAAAGAATGGAACTAGAGGATTTTGTGTATTTCTTGCGTGAGTTTATGGATTGTTTTGCATGGACTTACGCAAAAATGCCCTGATTGGACCCAGAAATAGCTGTGCACCAATTGAATATCTCGAAAGATATTAAGCCAGTAAAACAAGATCAACGGCGTACTAAGCCGGAGATCATGGAAACGAATGAAAAAGAAGTACAAAAGCTTCGGGATGTTCAATTTATTCAGGAGGAACAACATCCTGACTGGTTGGCTAATATTGTCCCCTTTACAAAAAAGAGTGGATAAATCAAGGTGTGTATCGATTTTTGGGACCTAAATAAGGCTTGTCCGAAAGATGATTTTCCGCTGCCTATTCTCGAAATCATGATTGATAACACATTGAATATGAAACGATGTCGTTCATGGATGGAATCTCAGGATACAACCAAATCAAGATGTCCCCAGAAGATGAAAAGCACACCTCATTCAGGACACCATTTGGGGTATATAGTGCTATACAGTCATGCCTTTCGGCCTCAAAAATCCAGGAGCCACATATCAAAAAGCCATGATGAAAATCTTCCAAGATATCCAGCATAAGATAGTCGAATGTTATGTAGATGATCTTTCCATCAAAAGCAATAAGAAGAACACTCATCTTGATGATTTACATAAAGTCTTCGAGCGATTGCAGAAATTCAAATTACGTAAGAATCCTCTCAAATGTTTCTTTGGAGTATCTTCAGGAAAGTTCCTCGGATTTATAGTACGCAAAGGAGGAATCGAGCTTGATCCAATCAAAGTCAAGGCAATACTAAAGATGCCTCCACCAAAAACTCTTAAAGAATTCAGAGGCATACAAGGCAGATTGGCCTACATCAGAAGATTCATCTCTAACTTATCCGGCAAGTGCAAACCCTTCTCTCGCTTGATGAAGAAAGGGGTTGATTTTGTCTGAGACAAAGAATGCGATGAAGCTTCCAAAGATATCAAAAGGTATTTGACCAATCCACCTGTACTGGCAGCTCCAAGGTCAAACAAACAATTCATCTTGTATACAAGAGCTCTAAATCATTCTTTGGGAGCTATACTGGCCGAAAATAATGATGGAAAAGAGGTAGCCCTACCTATCTCGAATGTTAGTGGGGGCAAAGCACAAATACAAACCTATTGAAAAAGAATGCATTGCTCTTATGTTCGCAGTACAAAAGCTTCGACACTACTGACTGTCAAATACAGTATATCTAGTGTCCCGTATCAATCCACTTAAAGTATTGATGACAAAGACTGGTTCTCTGAACGATCGGCTAGCCAAATGGTCTATATTATTATCATGCTATGATATAAGATATACACCAACAAAAGCAACCAAGGGGCAAGACTTGGCGGAATTCTTGACTGAACATCCTTTATTAGAAGATTCCGAATTCAAAGTTGACCTTCCGGATGAACCAGTATTCTTCGCCGAAAAGATCATTAAACATACTGTTGACCCTAATCTTCACTAGATTAAGCACTTTGACATATCTATGCGAACCAATGAATTTGGTGAAACAGTGTCAAAAGTGGAAATTATCCTCTGCAGTCCAGAAAGAGTATATATACCTCATTCCTTCTCATTGCTAGAACCATGCTCTAACAACGTGGCTGAATATACGACTCTAATCGTGGGGTTGGAGTTAGTGCTGAAATCCGACATCAATATATTAGCAATATATGGAGATTCTCATCTAATCATAAAACAAATGAATCTCGAATATGAAGTAAGGAAGCCAAACTTGGTCCTTTACTTTAACAAAGCCCCAAAGTTGAAAGGCCTGTTCATGTTGATAGAATTCCATCATGTACCAAGACGTGAAAATGTCAAGGCGGATGCTCTAGCAGGACTAGCTGCTTCAATGGCCTTACCGAAGAATGGTACGGTGGAAATTACTGTCATAGAATGGAAGTTGTTACCACCTCTTGATACTCACCAAGCTATAACCGATTGCTTTCAAGTCTTGAGAAGTAAAGCTCCTTCTTATGAAAATTCATTTAGAGACTAATTAAAGAGAACTCTTTATCGACTACATCCTACATGCCATTCTACCTGACAATATCAAAGATCGAACTAGTATCCAGAGGTGTGTGCCCATATATTATTATGATCTTCCATCCAAAACTCTATATCGAAGATCATTCGTTGGAGTTTTGCTACGATGTCTATCCCAAAAGGAAGCTGAAGATGCATTAAGAGAAGTCCATGCAGGGTTATGTGGCGCTCATCAAGCTGGACCAAAATTACATGACCAGATACGAAGGTTGGGATATTACTGGCCTACAATGATTGCAGACTCCATACAGTTTGCCAAAAAGTGCAGAGAATACCAAATTCATGGTGATTACATACATCAACCATCAACTTATCTTCACCCCACAACTGTGTCTTGGCTTTTTTAAGCCTAGGGTATGGACATCATCGAAAAGATTCATCCTTCATCAGACAAGGGTCACCACTTCATTCTGGTGGCCACAGATTATTTCTCCAAATGGTCCAAGGCGGTTCCATTGGCGGAGGTGAAAACTGACACCGTGTTCAACTTCGTCAAAAACCATATCATCTGTTATCTTGGTGTGCCTAAACACTTATATCATGACAATGGGCCCCAGTTCAGCAACGACAAATTCTACATATTTTACGACAAATATGGTATTCATTGATGTCCTTCCATCGCATAAAATCCTCCAACAAATGGATTGGCAGAAGCTTTAAACAAAACCATATGCAAAATTCTGAAAAAAATGGTTTCGAGTAACAAGAAGTCATGGGGAACAAAACTCCACGAAGCACTTTGGGCTTACCGCAGCACAGTCAGAGGCCCGACTAAATCAACTCCATTTTCTCTTGTATACGGGTGCGAAGTAGTCGTACCCTTGAAGACTCGGTTGCCTTCACTGGGGGTGGCAATTGCAAAAAAGATCACAGATGATCAAAATACTGAACTAAGACTTTGAGAATTGGAAATTCTTGATAAGAAAAGACTTGCAGCCAGACAAAGCAATGAAATCTATCAAGCTCGCATGGCGTGATTTTTCGATAAGAAAGTGCGTGAGTGAGCCTTCAAGAAAGAAGATCTGGCCTTGCAGTTAGAAGACCAATGATCCTCACCCACAAATCTAAAGGAAAGTTCGAACCTAAGTGGGAAGGAACTTACGTCATCGACAAAGTCTACTCAAATGGTGCCTATGCTGTCCTCACTGTTGAAGGCGAAAGGTGTATGATGCCTATCAATGGAAAGTTTCTTAAACGTTATTATTCCTAAGTATTTTCAGATTCATTTTCTTTGGTTAAGGATGGTGCCTCAAATCTCCCTAACTAAATCTTCATTCGTTATTTGGCCTCTACAAACACAGACCCCATTTGACCTCCAAAACTTCCTTTATTTGATTCCGAAGATTCAAGGCCGAACCCCGACTAATGCTCCTATAAGGCCCCGGCTAATATGCATTCTACTTGACTAACTTCAGAGTCGGATCTATCAAATCAAGACCCCGGCTAATGTCCCTAGAAGACCCCAGCTAGCTAATGTCTACTTCCATCCCACTTCATTATGTTTACTATTCTTTTTAAGATTAGCGAGTTATTTGAATTTGAAAATCAAAATCATACATTCATTCCATATTAGAAAGCCATGAAGACAAACATGCAAAATTGTCACTTTCATTGATAGTACTTAAAAAAAAAATAAAAAAGTTTATACATGCAGTTACATCAATGGTGACAAAAGAGAGAAAAGAAGGAAGATAGTTTAGCTATCATAGAAAGCCTGACACTTGGCATTGAAATCCTCCACATGCCTCTTCAACATCTCCTCCTTGGCCGCGACATATCTTTGTGCTTGGAGTTTCTTCTCCTGTTGCTACCAGCCCTTCCCTAGATACTCTCTCAACATAGCTTCAAAGTCTTTCAATTCATTTTCGGTAGTCGTGAGGCTATGCTGACAAGCCTGCACCCTCGAAGATTGCTTCTTGAACTCCTGCTGCTGAAAATAGTATTGCCGCTTCAGATCATCGAGCATCATATGGACTTTATTTAGGCTCCTTCTTAGCGACGACGGAGTTGTAAGAATTTCACCCTGAGCAGTCACGGAAACGTCCAGTTCCTGACGTCCAACCTCCATTCATGCTCGGAGATTGGTTAGTCTATGCTCCACCTCCTGCTCAGATAAAGCAATAGGATTCAAGTCATGGAGATCCTTCAAACTTTCTAGATAAGCAAAAATCTCATCAAAAGTAACTCTCAGAGGCTTTGTAATAGAGGTGCCCAATTCATGCTAAAAACATTGTTTACAACACACCGACAGTTAAATAATTGCGTCAGATCACCGCTGGTTAGGGTGTAGGTTATCCCCAGCAACATCATCTTGATGCAATCCCTTTGTTCTTTGAGCAACGTCGGTGATGGAGCAAGATCGAAGGATGCATCGCCGGGTGCTTGAGGGATAGAAGAAGAATCAGTAGCACGGGTGCTTCCTTCCATCATCACGCGAGCTGCAAAAGAAGTTCCTTCAAAAAAAAGAAAAAAAGAGAGAGAATAAGGAAAATGTTAGATTAAAGAATCTTGCAAAAATTTCGGCAGCATCTCCCCTCACTTTGAAGGTGGGCAGAAAACCCAGAGGGAAGAAAGGTACTTGATTCTCAACCTCAGCAGGGCAACAAGTGTTCGCTCAGAGATTTTCGAACCAAGGCCTTCGGTTTAGCAGGGCAACAAGTACGTGCTGAGAGATTTTCAAACCAAGGCCTCTGGTTAAGTAGGGCAACAAGTGCATGCTAAAAACCATATGGAGACATGCATGAAGATGATTAAATGCAGAAAATAAAATCATGGCAGGAAAAAAATAGCCAGCAGTCAGAATTTTGTCAATTCAAATACCTAGCGTTTAAGTCAGAAACAATACTTGGCTGCTAGGGTTTTGTCGTCCTAGTGCTCAGCAGCTAAGGTTGTGCCATTTCAGCTCTCAGCGGCTAAAGCTTAGCTGCCTCGTCAAAGGCCAACATCTAAGACTCATCGGTTAATAGCCAGATTTCTGCAAGGAAAACCCTAACGGCTGCCATCTTATCGCTTTGAGACCTAACGGCTAACCAAAACCTCCCACAGTTAATAGCCGTTCATCCTCAACATCCAGCGGCTACTCATCAGCGGTTAGTATCTACCTTAAAGTCTGCAGCGGCCAAAAAGCCCTAATTTCCCAAGGGGTCGACAGCCACATCCCTATCGTTCTACAGCTAGGCGGCCACTGAAATAACCAGCAGCCAAAGTCATTCTTCTCTACAGCCAATGTTCGAAACCTGATAAGAGGGTGACCACCATGGCTAGTACTTGATTGGCTAATGGTAATGGCTAGTCCGCCAAAATTAGAGACTCTGGAAAACCGAAGGCTTTGAATATACAGAGAAGCAAGAGGACAAAAAGAAGATTGAAATTTCCCACAAGTGGCAGAAGATAGGTTTTTGCACAAAAGCCAACAGCCGTTCTACTCAGGTTACTGGCCTAAAATCATCGGCCGTGGACCGACACCTCTTGGCCAGGCTGCTGCGACACAAGATTCAACCCTAAAAGTGGGTTTCGTGCTAAAAAGAAGCAAAAGATAGGCTGAGAATGCATATAGCAAACGAAAAGAAAAAAAGAAGAAAACCAATTTTTCAGCCAAAATAAAGAACCCCCTTCAGGTAATCTCCAGCCAAGACCGAAGTCATCACGGCCAACATTGAGTAAAACCCTGCAAACAAAACAGAAAAAGAAGAGAAAAATAAACTACACTTCTAAAAAAAGGCTTACCGGCCATTTTCTTCGGAGCGAAGGAGAAGAAATCCGAACAAAAGCTTGAGGAAGAAGAAGAAAGGATACTGGAAGAAGATTCTGGAGTGCCAAAGCTCTGAGAAGTCTGAGAATTCTAGAAGTCTGAAGAAAAAAAGCCGAAGATCCCTCCTTTACAATATCTGACGCCTCGATTTTCGCAAAAGCCGCCGGCTGTGGAGTTAAGAGCTCAGCAGTTACTCCGGAAACGGAACGACGCCCAACGGCTATTCTGGAAACAAAATGACACCCAATGGCCATCCCGAAATCACTTCAGCGGCTAGTGTCTAAAGTAAGCAGAAACCAAGGATTGGCCGGTCAGCGCATAGTTCGAGGAGGCGCCGTTTGGATTTTCAAATGCTTTTCGCAATCCGCAGAGCCGCCAAACTTCAAAAGTGACATCATCATAACTGTCTATTTGAAAATATCTTCGAATAGACTGGTCATATGCTCAACTTGGAGTTAATTTGCCTACACAGCCACCCAAATCCTATCAAAATGCAATCAATGCCACAAATCTTAAACATTTTCATTCATTTCTGACAAAATTAGCTTACTTTTCATCTCCAAAAGTTGTTTTACACCTCATGGGATCCTTCCTTGGGCTTTTCCCATAATCCCCGCGGAGATGCAAATAATTGATATATGCAAAAAAGCAAGGCATGAGCACCTTTTAAAACAAATTCTCTACAACTTTTCATCAAAAGTATAGATTTGTGAAATTCCAGAGGCACAATGATTACCATAACATATTTCTATCATTGTACCTCAAGGGGGGCATTTGTTGACACACAAAAAATTCTTCTGCCCATACATAACATTCCCCAAGGCAAAATACTCATTCTTCCATAAAAAGAAATGATGACATTAAAGTTTGGCCAGCCACAACAAGGGAATTCCCCAGCAACTGCTGTCTACAAGCTCCATCGGCCGTTGTAATCCTCAGCACACCAGCCGCACAAAACAATGAAGCAGCCGCTGGTCTCCAGCCAAGAATTGAAAGCTTGACATCATGTACACTGACCGCCGCACTTCTTTTCTCCTGGCTGCTTGTAGCCCACGATCTCTAGCCAATTTCTTCTTCGCATGGCTGCAGAACCTGCAAAAGAAGAACTGTAACATCACCCATTAAAGACAGTTTTGAAACCACCTCCACGCCTCCACGATCTCTAGCGGTAATGGCTCCTCAAAGGCTATAAAAGGAAGATTGGGGGAGAGCGTCAAAGGAATCTCTAATCCAGGGCAAAGAGGCCTAGAAACTCTGCCATTTTCAAAACTCTCTCCTCCTTCATAAAAAAAGGTGAGAATCAGGCAGTAGTGGAGGCTTTCTCCTTGGACTTGGGCGACAGCTTCTGAAAGCCAGCCTTTGGTCCTCTAACCATGGAGGAAGGACAGAGATTGTCTATACTGTTTTGAAGCAGACTTCTTTGATTAATCATTCTTCCTAAATAACTGTGATGAACTACAAAGACTGACAGAAGAAGCTAAATTGCAGACTTCTTCAATTCAATCTCCAGCAGACTCTTGAAGACAACAGACTCCTCTCCTCTCCCTTCGATTTATATTTTCATTGTTTTGATCTCCTAAGCCTGACGAGTGCGTTGTATAAAAAATTGTAAACAACCTGCACTCAGAAGGGGAAGCAACGAAAAACCCATGTAAACAAAAGTGGAGATGACTCTTCCGCACGGGCAAACATTCGCGTGAGTCGTCTTCTCATCTTTCTATAATGTTTAAAGGATGAAATAAAAGAAGTTTCTACACCAGAGCCTTCATTTCCCCTTTCTTCCTTTTTTGAGCGAAACAGTCTGCACTAAACGCATAAGAGTCACATGTGTGGCACTTGGAAAAACTGTACTTCATGAGGAAAGAACTTCTGACAGTTGCTACATAGTTGCCACTGAGGGAGTTAAGTCTTGCCACTCAGTAACTGTGAGTGATATAGATCTGTGACATCAACGTTTTGGTCAAGTGAACTACAATGATCTTGAAAAGTTGTCCAAGTAAGAATTGGTTCGGAGGCTTCCGAGATTTTAAAATCCCTTGAATAATGTGTGTGTCCTATGTCAGTAGGGAAAACATATAAGAGCCTCATACAAAAAGGTTAATCACTATGGAAGAAATTGACCTTTGGAATTGTTAACATGGACTTGATGGGTCCTACCCAAACTAAGAGCATTGGCCTGAAGAAATATATATCTTACAGTTGATGATTTCTTTCGGTTTACTTGGGTAAGATTCTTAGGAGAAAAATCTGAAACATCTGAAGTGTTTAAAGACTTGTCATCTTTGTTGATGTTAGAAAAACCTCGGGATTTTAGACGAGTTATTCGCATCAGGACTAACATGGCACTGAGTATGAGAATTTTGACTATAACTCATTTTTTCTCAAATATGGCATAAAATATGAATTCTCTGCTCCTAAAACTCCACAACAGAATGTAGTAGTGGAGAGGAAGAATCGTGTTGTTCAGGAAATGGCACGTGTCACGCTTCATAGTAAACTTCCTCCACTTCGGTTTTGGCCTAAGGCAGTGAATACTATAGTGTATATTACTAATCGTGTCTACCTCAGGCCAGGAATGAAAATTACTCCATTCAAGACATGGAATGCTAGGAAACTCAACGTAAAATACTTTAAAACAATCGAGAGTAAATGCTACATCTTTCAGGATCGTGAGTATTTGGGTAAATTTGACTCCCCCTATGATGAAGGGACTTTCCTAGGTTATTTGCTTAACAGTAGAGCATATCGAGTATACAGTTTGCAAACATCTACTATTATGAAATCAATTAATGTTGTGGTTGATGATGTAGGAGTATTTGATCAATTTTCTGAAGATAATGTATAATTAACTTTCATCCCTATTTCTTCTCAGGTGGATGCTTCAAACTATGAAAGTGAAGAAAAAGTTCCAAAGCTCCAAAGCCCAAACCTGAAACCAAGAAACCAGAGTCATCTCCATCTTCTGACATGGATTTGGAATAGTCTGATAGTGATTAGGAGACTCAGAAAAAACAAGCCCTCTGTTTATCCTACATCACAAAAGGGTCAAGTCTTGAAGGATCATCCACTGGATACAGTAATCAGGGACATATCAACGTCAATGAAAGCCCACAGGCAGCTACATGATGAGGTAAGACATTTCTGTAATGTTTCCCTTTTTTAAACATAGGAATATTGCTGAAGCTCTAGAGAATGACACTTGGATAAATTCCATGAGTGAAGAGCTTGAGCAATTAGAGAGAAATTCTGTCTGTAGCTTGTCTAAGACCCACACACAGAAATGTCATTGTTAAAAAGTGGAGCCTATCATGTGGTTAATCCATTGAACAATCCCTCTTTTAGGTTAATATCAATTCACTAAAGCGAAAAGAGAGAGAGAGAGAGAGAGAGAGAGAGAGAGAGAGAGAGAGAGAAGTACCAATTGAAATAAAATTCTAGTTCCAAGCCACCCAGTTAGATGAATATATGAATTTTTAGTGATATAATTAATATAAAAAAATTAATGGACTATAAAAAATATGACTTTTAGTAATGTAAAAATTCATTTTTAGTGGTTGAAAATTCTTTTTTGCAGCTATAACTATTGTTATTGCCTAACTAGGCACCGTTTATGCATTAGTGGTGGAAAAAAGTTCCTGCCACGCACGAATGATGAATTTTAGCGGTGTAAAAAAATATCCGCGAAAGTCACATTTCTTTTTAGGAAGATATCGATTAAATTAAATAAAAGTTCACTTAAACAATTGCTCTACTAAGATGGTCCGTGTCAATCCAAAACATAATTTGCATTCGTGCTACACATTGACACGTGTGGCATAGCTAGGGAATTAATTAAAGTCATCTATCAAAACTAAGAAAGTAAGAGGGGAGCGAATGACACATTTATAATATTGAGGCAATTTAACACACCACAGTAATGGACAATGGTCTATTATTCAATCCGCCACAGGGGCCTATTTATAAATAATAGAAACCTTAGGGTAGTATATGCAGAAATGGTTATAAAAAATTAATGTAAAACTTAGCAAAAAAAAAAAAATGTTATAAGGGTAAAATCGTTGTTCATAGAAATTGAGCAAAAACTTCATGGTACTTTCCCATTACCATAACATGTACATTTCAGGATATGATAGGTATTAAAACAACAAAGCAAGGGCCCATTTACAAATTAATTTAAGAGGTAAGCATCTAATTAATTTAAGAGGATATTGATATGAGCAACTGTTGTTTGAAAAACCAAATCTTTTGTTTTTGTTATTTGGATAAGTGTAGTATATTCAAATATATTCTATGGTACAGTTATGATAAGTGAGATATTACAGATATTCTATGGTACAGTTATGATAAGTGAGATATTACAGCAACAGAGTCCTGTGAACTAAAAGAGGTTACAACAGAACAATAGAATCGATCAATTAAGATGTGGCTTAGTGTGTGATTGGGCTTGTATGTTATCACCCCACTTCAAGCTGATGTGGGCGGAACACGACCGGAATGGAGACCTTTCGTAAATATATCTGCCACCTGATCCAATGTAGAGATAAAACGAACGTCAAGTTATTTTTGAGCTACCTTTTCACGAACAAAATGATAGTCGATCTCGATATGCTTTGTCCGGGCATGAAGGACGGGGTTGAAGGCAAGAGAAATGGCACTAACATTGTCACACCAAATCAATGGAATTGATGATAATGGAATGTGCAAATCACGTAAGAGAGAACATAACCAAGTAACCTCAGCAGCGGTTTGAGCTAGATAGCGATATTCAGCCTTAGTGGATGATCGAGCCACAATGGGCTGCTTTTTAGAGGTCCAAGATACTGGGTTGGGCCCAAGAAAGACACAAAAGCCACTAGTGGAGTGGCGGTCATAAGGAGAACCAGCCCAGTCAGCATCACAAAAGGCTTGCAGAGAAAATGGGCCAGGTCGAAAGAGAAGTCCATATTTTATAGTGCCTTTGAGAAATCGAAGAATCCTTTTAACCGCCTTCATGTGACTGTCAGTGGGAGCATGCATAAATTGGCAGACCTGATTGACATACTGAAGAGCGCCCACGATACTGCGATATGTGGATGGATCTTGTAAAGGAGATCCGTCAGATGGACTCAGTTTGGCCTTAGATGCGGGAGAGCTGATTGGTTTACAACCAAGCATCTGAGTTTTTAGAAGAACATCAGTATTGTATTTCATTTGGGAAAGAAAAAGGCCATTATGATTTCTCTGAACTTCCACACCAAGAAAATATATTAACAGGCCTAAATCTTTCATTTTGAAATGCGGGCCCAATTGTGAGATAAGGTGACGAATAAAGGTAGAATCACTACCAGTATTGATGATATCATCTACATAAATTAAAAGATAAGTAATGCATTTGGAGCTTGCCCGTACAAAGAGAGATGGGTCGGACGTTGATAGAGTGAAGCCCAAATCAAGTAGCTTAGATGAAAACTTTTCATACCACACCCGTGGTGCTTGCCGTAGCCCATAAATAGCTTTGATCATGCGACACACATGAGTGGGCTTGGTGAGGTCAATATAACCCTGTGGTTGAGCCATAAAGACAGTTTCACGAAGATCACCATGCAAGAAAGCACACTCAACATCTAGTTGACAGGGTGGCCAATTATAAGCTGTTGCAAGAGCAAGGACCAAACAAATAGTGGCGTGTTTGACCACCGGGCTAAATGTATCAACAAAATCAATACCAGGTTGTTGATTAAAACCTTTAGCCACTAAGCGGGCTTTATAGCGATTGATGGACCCATCGGGGTTGCGTTTAATACGATAAACCCATTTACATACGACCACGTTCATATGAGGTTCATGTGAAACCAATACCCAAGTGCCAGTGCGCTGCAGTGATGTGAATTCTAAATCCATCGCGGCCCGCCAATCTGGAGATTTCACTGTTTGCGTATAACAAGTTGGCTCAACTGGGTGAGAAGTAGCCAATAGAGCAACGGGAAATGGATGTTTAGTGCTCAGCCATGATTTCTTTTTAAAAATACCGGATTGCGACCGAGTACACATAGTATGAGTGCGAACAGGAAGAGGGGGAGGGGGAGGTGGTTTGGGAATAGTGCTTGAAATAATTGGAGCCTGTGGAGAGGAGAAGGGTGCAAGGGTAAGATTGGTGGAGCTAGACGTGGGCTGGGTGAGTACTGAGTTAGGCTCGGCTTGAGTGGAATTGGGTGATTGCAGGATGAGTGCTGGTTCTGCCTGGGGTAGTTCCACAAGTGCACCAGGGTCAATTGGGGATGGGAAATGCATGTGCTCAGGTGGGGGATGCATATGGCCAAGTGGGGAATGCATAAGGCCAGGTGGGTCCTGTGGGGTTTGGAAATGCACATGGCCAGGAGCGGTGTTGATGGGAATTGGGACTAATGGACCTTGGGTTTGTCGGCCAGGTGTAGAGAAGTGAGATGATGAAGGCGTTGGACCAGGGCCAGCAATGGGAACTGTGGGGCCAGTGTTGATGGTGGGGATTGTGAGACCTGGGATGGGGTCAGTCAGAGAGTGTGTTTCCCTAGGTTGTGATCCTTGGGTGGGACAGGTTGGGGGAAGCCATGACTGAATCGAGCCAAATATTTTTAGCCCATCAGAAACCAATGGGGGTGATTGTGGGGTCTGAGTCATGCGGAAAGGAAAATTCAATTCATCAAAAACCACATGACGAGAAACATACACACGCCCGGTTGAAGGGTCTAGGCAGTGATAGCCTTTATGGTCAAGACTATATCCAAGAAAGACACATTTGATGGATTTAAAATTAAGTTTTTGTGATAGATATGGCCGTAGCCATGGGTAACACGCACATCCAAATATGCGAAGAGAGTTATAGTCCGGTACCTTAGAAACTATGGGCATCCGATTTATTAAATAAACAACTGTAGTAAAGGATTCAAACCAATATTTTGTGGGTAAAAATGAGTGAGCCAAAAGAGACAATCCAGTTTCAACAATGTGACGGTGCCTGCGTTCAGCAACACCATTTTGTTCAGATGTGTGTGGGCATGAGAATTGATGAACAATACCATTTGAGGAAAACAAAGAGTTAAATGAGTTATTTTTAAATTCACCACCGCCATCGGAGTGAAAAACTTTAATTTTGGTTTCAAAAAATCGTTCGATGTATTTTTGAAAAGTGCAAAATGTTTGGAAGACATCTGATTTGTAAACTAGAGGGTGAATCCAGCAGTACCGAGTGCAATCATCGATGAAAATAACATAATAATGATAACCACTGATGGAACTAACGGGGGAGGGACCCCATACATCATAGTGAATTATTTCAAACGGTTTAGTAGAGATAGAAGAAGATAAAGAAAATGAAATTGAAGAGAGTGCCGGGTGAATGGGATAGAGCCCATTGTCAAGTGGACCTTGGAAGAGCATCTTCCCCGAAACTTTGTCCTTCACACAAAAACCATGGTCATCAAAGCAGAAATAACAATTGTTATCACGAGAGAATTGAGGAACAGCTAATAAGTTAGCAGAAGCTTGAGGACAATGCAAAACATTATTAAGAAAAAAAGTGGTCCATGGTGTGGTTAAAGTGGCAGTACCAGTGTTGGAGATAGACAGTCCAGCCCCATTACCAACTTGGACAGTGTCAGAACCATGGTATGGGGTATGAAGAGTAAGGTTATCCAAATTAGAGGTAACATGGTGTGCTGCTCCGGTGTCAGAATACCAAGATGAAGATGAATTGGGTTGTTGAGAGACAACCATGGCAGCAAGGCGCTGAGGTGGATGACGCCCCTGATATGAAAAATCCATGCGGTGGAAGCAATCCAAGGCGAGATGGCCCATTTTCCCACAAATTTGGCACTGCGGACGGGGACGAGATGAGCCCGGGCTAGTACCATGTGGCTGTTGTCATTGCCCTTGAAGGTCAGATGAAGTATTCTGGCGATGGCCAGAGTTGCGATAAGAACGAGAGGTAGTACCCGCGGATCTGTGTTGATTTTGATTCTGAGTAGTGGTGGGTCGACCTTGTGGAAACGAAGATTTGCTGGCAGCAAAGGCAGTGGATGACTCAGCAGTTACATCATCTGCCAAACTAAGCTCCTCACAAACGAGGAGAGTATGCAGTTCTTCTAAAGAAACAGGGTCATGACATGACCGGGTGCGAATGGACGTCTGAAAGGGACGATAAACAGAAGGGAGACCAGACAGTGTGTGAAGAATAAGGTCTTCTTCGCACACCAAAGCACCACATGTTGCTAGTTGAACAGCAATAATCTTAAGTTGATGCAGATATTCCTGCATTGTTGATGATCCCTTTTTGATGTGTTGGAGACGCTTCTTAAGTTCAAGGACATGGGAGCGAGATAGGGAGCCATAGCGATGCTCTAAAGATTCCCACGCATCTCGTGCCGTTTCCTTGGCAACGATGTAAGGAAGTGCCGAGTCGGAGAGTGTAGCATTAATCCAAGATAGAAGGGTCTGATCTTGGTCAGACCAAGTAATGAACTTTGGATTTGGAGCAGTTTTTCCATCAGCAGTAGAGATTTCTCTTGGTGGAGAAGGTTTTGAGTTATCAATAAGATGCTCCAAATGATGACTGCGCAATATGGGTTTAAACAGGGATTTCCAGAGAAGAAAATTGGTACTATCCAATTTAATGGGAATAAGATTGGCAATATTGGATATGACAAGATTGGGAGAAGATGAGATGGAGGAGGAAGATGTAGTAGAAGAAGATGCTGAAGAAGCCATAGGAGCAGGTTTGAATTTGCAAAGATATGGTTGTGGTTGCACAGAAACTACAAATGAGAATTCAAAAGAAAACTAACCCACATGGAATCGTTTGCTCTGATACTATGATATGAGCAACAGTTGTTTGAAAAACCAAATCTTTTGTTTTTGTTATTTGGATGAGTGTAGTATATTCAAATATATTCTATGGTACAGATATGACAAGTGAGATATTACAGCAACAGAGTCCTGTGAACTAAAAGAGGTTACAACAGAACAATAGAATCGGTCAATTAAGATGTGGCCCAGTGTATGATTGGGACTGTATGTTATCAGATGTGATAGTTCTTAAAATCGTTGTTTAAGGTTTGGGTTTGTTTTTGATTAAGAGGTAAGTATCTAATTAATTTGCATAACTTGTTGGTGTTTTTATTTTAATTGATCTTAGACCGTTGAGCATGTTAAGTAGAATTAGACTCATTCTAATCATATTTAAAACTATAAAAGGTGCAGCCATCAAGCATTGCTTACCATGGGGTTTTATTAATCTTGGTAATCACCATATGGATTAATTGCCTGATGACTGTTAGATAAACTTAATGGGTTATTTACCTTTGAATTTTGGGCTTTAAACCACTTAAGTTATCAGCAATGGACCCATCAGAAATCTGCACTAATCAGTGCCTAAATGCACTAGCAGTGGGCCCCACATGGATCCTCCTCCTTGACTGGAAATGATGGCCAGAAGCCAGCACTTCAGCTAGCTGCCGGCAGGCCCAGCCGCCAGATCCAACACTAGTCAACCCCACTCTCCTTCCTTGATAAACATGGCAGCAACAACTGCTGCCACCTGCTAGACCTCAAGGCAGCTGGCCGCCGCTGTGGTAGTTGCTGTGCTGGCCTTTGCGGCCAACACCCATCCTCACCCATTCATCCTGCTACACCTCCCCGGCTGTCCCTTGAGAAATGGCAGCAGCAACTGCTGTCAGTTGGTGGTCCACCAAGCAGCAGGAGAGGCCCCTCTGCTGGCCGTCACGCCCAACGCATTGCATCAGCTGGTCGAGCAGCCCGTTGCCAGGAGGCCTGCGCCCATGCATCGGCTGCTGGGCAGCTGGCCAAGCGGCCAGTATTCCAGTCTCCTCCCCTTCGGCTAAAATTGAATATTTTAGCTAAGGTAAGACGGAATAAAAAATTATCTAGTCGCAACAAAAAGGGTGAGTCATGAATTACAAACCCGGGCATTGTGATGAAGCCAACCCGAACCGCCAGTGGACCTTATCTTGGGTCCATAAGGCCCCAGGATGTTTACATACATATTAACGAGACTTCCTTTCCTCGTAAAAAGAGACAGAGACCTAGACTATGAAAGCTCAGTACCCCGAACTTTCCCAATAATAATTTTAATGCAATAGTTAAGCCCGAACAATTGAGGAAGCATATGTATAGCACCTTGTGGATATTCCACCTTCCGAATGCATCAATTGCAATATCCATCCCTTTGAGCGTATGATTTTGAAAATCACCGTAATTACATGTTTAAGATTATTTTAATCAAATTTTTCATACTTCTATTATGTTTTATCATGCAACTTGTCTACCCAACCCTAGTATCATGCAATGCAGGACATCCTTGTTTCTTAGCGCACGATTCTCACCCTGCTTGACCATTGGATGTACCCGGATCCTTAGAGGATTTCTTGATTTGCGTGCGAGCATTAGTTGCTTTGTCCTTCCTGTTACCTGGATTACCTTGCCTTGCTGCCACCCGCTTTGGGTCCCTTATTTCAACTCGAAATGCTGCCCGTTTTTTTTTTAGGATTTCTCCGACTTAAAAAAAATTTGTTTTAAAATCTGCTTTGACTCAGTTTACTATTTGAGCCCAAATTAACTTGGTTTGCTGGTTTGAAAACCAAATCAATGTTATTTCCGTTTTTAAGCATTTTAAGTATTTGTCATCCCGGTACTTGCACATCTCTTGAGTAACCGAACTTCTCATTAATTCCTGATTTAGCATTGAACCCCTGCGTTCTGCATCGATTCTCGAGTCGGCACCACCTAGTTGTTATTCTAGTATTTATTTTATATATATATATATATATATATATTGCTCGCTGCAGTTTGAAGTCTTGTATGTGACTGGTGTCACTTATCCATCCTCTCAGGGGAAGACCAGGTACTCCCGTGACAGGGACTATAGGACGAGTTCCGAGGTACCTCAGCCAGCTCGTTAGGGGCTAGCAGTTGCTCCCTTACCGAGGAATTATGCGAAGTGGTTGCAAAGTAATCATAAATCTGAATTAATTACTGTTCACGATCATGTTAATCATATTTCCATGCATTAACCTGCCCAACTCACTGACACTAATATCCTGAATAATCACATGTGTTTTATTGCACTTATAAACCCACAGGCCACAGCCACAAACTATGTTGTTTATCTTAGATACTTGCTAGACTCCAGTCGGATCTATGCTTGATGACGTAGGTAACAAGCTCGTCTACACACCTGAACAAGACTTTGTGGCGGTCCAACATGATCCGCTAGTTGTATGAGAGTGGACAACAGATGACATAGAGCAACGTCCAAAGCTGTAGAGCTCGTAACATCATCTTTTGGGTTTTTGTTATTTTAGGGAATTTCATCTTTTTATCATCGTCATTATTGGCCAAGTGTTTTGTACGGCCTTATTTTGGGATGTAATTAAAATTATTCCTTTGTTAAACCTGAATGCTAATTTATGTAATGAGTTCCTTCTGCTATCCAGTCTAATGATGCCATTATACTATGATTTCTATGCCTGTTTCTTGAAACGGCCTCTGCAAGCTTCCGCCATGATAATCCTCGTGGATCGAGGACCCTACAGAATCTCATATAGCGGAATCCTGTGGGTGAAATTAAATGGCGCGCGGATCGAGGGTTAACCTTTCCTCGACACTCGTGCTCCGTCGCAGCCCCATTGGCCCCTAATTGCATCTTAATTCCAATTAGGAATTTGAGGTTGTGACAGATGAAATTAAAGATTTTATATAGGGTCATTATGTAGAGAGGTACCTCGTTTGCAGGAGATGTGGGAGATAATTTTATAAGAGAAGTGAAAAATGCTCATGGTTTTTAAGTCCCCACAGGATGATTGGTTAGGGCCAAAAAGAAAGTTTTTGAGGTCCAGTAAATTCGAATATGGCCAAAAGTTGGTGGACATGTACAATTTAGGGGGTTTGTGTGTGTTTGGTCTATTTGGATGGACCAAGGGTGGGCCCCACAAGTACGCTTACGGAATTTTATCCTATGAGAGAGCCTTATCCATATCCATATCCATATATATATATATATATATATATATATATAGCATCCTTTAGCAGCGATTACCATGGACTTTAGCGGTGTTCTTTTTTTTTTTCTTCTGCTAAAGCTATTTTTGTGGCAGAACTTTTTCCCCACTGCTAAACCCGTCAATTAGCCTCTTAATAGACCGTCTAGGCTAATCGGAATGTTTAGAAGCAGGAAGCTTTTTTTGCCGCAAACAGGGGGAAGGGATCTTGTGGGGCTGGCAGGGGCCATGGTCCCCCATACATCTAAAACCCCCATCAAAGCAATGCTTGGCCCCGCCATTATGTGGCCACCCCCCTCCATTGTTCTGAACTTTTTTTAACATCATTTTGACTCTTAGAAAAAGGAAGAAAAATATTCCTGATTTTGGGGAAAACTTAAAATGAAAAAGAGAAAGGAAAAAAAAGGAAAGGAGAACAGATAAAGAAGACTTGATAGAAATTGGAGAGGAGATTTCTCAATGTTCATTCTAACCTAAATCTTATGATCTAAGAGAGGAAGAGGAGAATGCACATCTTCTTATTGGAGATCTTGAAACGAGTTGTAGAAAGCCAACTTGTAGAGACTTTGAGGTATGACTACAAAAGAAGAACAACAAACCCACTTTCTCTTTTATAGATTTTTTCTGTACATTGCATAGATGTGGTGATTTACTACATGTCATGAGCTTATATTGTAATCTAATCCACCTAAAATCAATGTCTATTTACTTTCCATTATTATATTAATTTTTAACTCAATCAGAGCTTTATCCATCAAGGATAATGAAATATAGTTGCATTTTTTATTACTATTATCCATGTTAGAACAATCCAATTTAAGAAGTTATTTTAAGGAGATAAAAACGTGTGGAACCATACTTTTGAATGATATTTAGATTATCATCTAAGATCGGGAATATTGGATGATGTCATTCCTCTCCTCCTTAAATTTTAAGTTATGGAAACTTTCGCCTCGATTGCTAATTACCAAGAAAATGCTTCAACCCGAGGAGGTGCCAACCCCAACCACATATGGGAAGGAGCTGTATGGGTGTCACTACCATCCAAAAGAAAATAGAAGGACTTTGCTGAGAACTTCCTGGAAGTGGAAGGCTTCCAAATCCGAGTCCTTAGAATCCAGAAACAAGTTAGTAAGAATACTCAACAATTCTTCATACATACCCTCTTCCAATAGTCAAAGACTTCTTCTAAAAGGCACAACCCGCACCGTAGAGCTACTACTTATCTCAAGACAGCCGTCACCAACAGAGGACTCCTTATTAACCAAATGTCTAAAGAGCCTTGGAAATGACTCACACAAGGGCGCTACCGCACCCAATCATCATAATAAAATCTTACATTTCTTCCATTTTCCACCACAAAACCCACCCATTTGTACAAAACTTGCCCCATAACATTAGTCTCATCCCCAAAAGCAGCAATAGCCATCCAAATACCAGATCTACGAGAATTAGGCCCTTGCTTAGGCCACCACCCCCACTTATCTTCACCATATTTAAAAGCAACTAACCTACGCCAAATAGCCTCCTTTCTCGCCCCAAACCTCCACCACCAATTAGCCAATAACGCCCAATTCTTATTTTCCAAGCAACCACTACTAAGGCCTCTATTGGATTTAGGTTTAATCACCTCACTCCACTTTATCAAGTGTAATTTCTTCTTGTCGACCCAACCATCCCACAAGAAATCCCTCCGGATGCGGTCCAGCCTCTCAATCGCTGCCTTTGGCATTTTGAACAGAGACATAGAGTAGACTGGAAGATTGGATAAACAAGCTTTAATGAGAGTGATTCTCCCTTCACCATGTTTAATAAGATGAAAAAATAGTAGGATAAAGTAAAGTATAGCCACAACTTTTTTTACCATAAGCGTTATCATAAGTCACTTTTTATTTTCCATATAAACTACAGCAAAGTCGAACAAAAAAAACCTACTTTACCACTCTCTCCCACTTTACTTCACCATGTACTTTATCTCACATTTACTTTAACTTACCTTTATCATGATGTGACATTTACCTTTACTTTACATTACCATACATGTAAACAAGCACATCATGGTAGATTTGGCGAAGTTCTTTACTTTACTCTACCACTTTATAAACCTCATTTCAAAAGATTTTTATATTGTAGAAAGTTTTCTACAAGGGAGAGGTGTAGGAAAAAATATTGAGGTTTTTGAAAGAAAATGATCTTTTCTTCATTTTTTTTTTTGGATTACCACGCGCACAAGATTTTTTTCTTTAGAAATGAAAGAATATATATTATATAATACATTGCTTTCATGTATTTTGTTGTGCGTCCAAACAGGCCCTAAGATATATATATATATATATATATTAAAAATAAAAACCTCCTAAATTAGAATAAAGATAGCAAACTTACTCCGAGTCAACATTTTTTTTAGGACAATAACTTACCATAATGCATGGAAGGAAGCATGTCAGAATAACGATGTGTAACCGCCATGATTTGCATTGATGGTTTTTCACTTGATCACAGTTTAAAGGCTTAGCACAAATAGGACTGGTTAGTCACATTTGAGAAATTTTTTTTGTGATCTCAATAACCAAAGAATAATGGAGTAGTGCCTGTTGTCATGTGGACCAAGTAGAAGAATATTAGAATTACTGGGCTTAAGTGTGGCCCAATGACTACACGCTCATGGGTCCCCCACTTTAGAAGACCAACTCACATAAAAGACTCCAATATTAGTAAGTCTCCTTAATAGAGATATCTCTGGTGTTTATGCAAAATTGTTAACATGATAGAGTTTCCTATGCTAAGAAGAATCTAAATCCTAACCAGATTTGGACTTCATGAAGGGAAAGACTTGTCTTGAAAAACCTATATATAGGGTTTAGGGGTTACAGCTCCTCTTTATACAAATCACATAGTAAAGCCGTAGTGAAGGAGTGTAGTAAATCCCCAATCAAAGTTAACGCTTCATTTCTGGCGAACGCGATGGAGTCAAGTACGCATTTAGTTTTATATCCATGTGTGTTACTCAAATTAATCCTATATTTATGTAGATCCAATTAAAGTTTATGTTAGTCCAAAACTAACAAATTGGAATCCCAGTGTCATACAAAGAAACCCTTATTCCCACGGGTGGTTCCATGACGATGTAAACGAGCACTTATATGCTCCTTAGACCTGAGTCCAGTCTGATCCCTGGATTCGAGTCTAAGGCCAGCTATTGATATCAAAATGGGTCCAAGTCCGGTTACACCAAAGAATTCTTCCCGAGCCCAAACTATATAAATCACCAATTTCCAACGGGCTAGATATCCTATGGGCGTGCTTTATGCCCCAAAACAGATTGAACAGAGTCCAAATCTAAGTCTGTGACACGGACCATTGATCCTACATCTAAGCCCACTCAATAATAAGTATAGCAGGTCCTATTGAAACATGATTTTAAAAATCAGCCAATATATATGGTATGGGAGTATATTTTTCAAGAACCCAAAAAGCGTATCAATTCCAGAAGATGAAGTAATCAGCATTGATTCCTTCTTTATCACCTTCAGGTGCGTAGTTAGATCTGTGTTTTTACATACTCGACTAGCCTAGACACTGATATAGATGATTGGGTTCAACTCAATCACTAAACGGAAAAGGAAAGGGAAAAAAACAGAAAAGAAAAGCATAGTTAACATGGTAGTGTTAAAGGCAGAAGAAGCAATCCACAGGCCTAACAAATACAAAAACCACCCTGTCATCTATTATTATTTAAGTACATCCTGCACAATATCATCACATCACAAGATAAGATCGCTATATTGGAAGTTTCAGACAAACAAAAAAAACAAGCACTGTAGTTTGTGATTCTAAGAAAGTAACCGATCAATACAAAGCTAGCTCCATTATTTTAGCTCCAGTTACCTGTAATCAATAGGAAAAACCATTATATGTGAATGCAAAATGAATAGAAGTATAAGCTTTGACAAGTGTATAAGCCAATTTGGTTTTCATATTGTGCTTTTGTTTGTGAGATCAGATTCTGTGTGGAGTAAATATATTCGAAGAGTCAGTAAAAGCCACTAACAAGATGTGGTCAAGGAAAGAAGTGAAAAAACAGAATTATAATAAATATCCAAGAATCTTATATACCTAACAAGCAATTGATATCTATCTGTTTACTTACATCTTATTAATAAATTTATACAAAAGAAAAAAAGGGGAGAGAGGGAGACGGAGAGGACAGGATCAATACGTGAACATTGCATCAAAATTTCTACTTATTTTGGATTGGTAGGGCCTTACGTCAAAAACGTGGTTTTGGTTGTCCATGGCTGTAGTCCAGGTGGTTAGGGGACATGGGTGTGAATGCGGAAGTCCATGAGTCTGAATCCTCTATGTAGTAAAATAAGAAAAAGACTGGTTTTGGTTGTTATGATGGAGGTCCATATAATGTCTAAGGTAAAGTTATAATGGTCATTACAGTCAACTTGCCTTAACCATCAAAAGTATCACAATGGCATAACAATCCCATGTTTGATATAAATTAATAGTTTATAGGGTGTCTAAAGAAAAATAAATGCTTAGAAATCAACATAACTAGATAAGAATAGGGCTTCAAAGATGCTTCAATAAACTGTTATGAAAAAAACAAATCATTGGACTTTGAATGTTGTGAAAGCTTCGTAATGGTTGTATCTTGGATGCCGAATCATGTAATCAGTAGGATCAAGCAACCTTTTGTGGAGAACTTAAGTTTTCTGCTGGAGATCAACCCCATCTAGTGCACTTATCATTATCCAAGAACTGGGATCGACACCCTGATCAGATAGCTAATAAATACACAGCTTAAATCTCCTTAAACCTTCTCTTCCATCAGGTTTATCTTTTCCCTCACAGTCTGTGTGTGTAATGCACTCGATACTGTGCATTCGAGAGGACCAGCCGTGGGTTCTCCTTAATACAGATACGACCTTCTACCTTCTTTGAATAGTTTCCACACTCTTCCTTATGAAGTAAGGATCCCACTGAGGGCCCCACATCTGTAAGAAGAAGAATAAGTCGCGCAGAAGACTCAAGGATTGAGAGACTGAAAACTCAGAAATTGCATATTCTTGTCCAACTAGGATATGTATCAACTAGAAAAGTCACTAAGAGACGATTTAACAGATATCCTAAAGAGGGAAAGAAACCCAAACAAAGCGAGCAGCTGAGGTTGAGAGCCATGCACATGCCAACACAAATAACATCAATAGTTACTAACCTCAACAAGTATGTCATGTAAAAAACCATTACATACCGACCATATGATTAATGCTCAATTTTCATCATCTCATGTGACCATCATGTCCATGAAGTGGGAAAAGGAAAAAAAGAACAGTGAATTAAATAAGAAAAGATGGGAGGCCGTCTACTGGATACAGTGAAATGAAATCAAATAAAAGGTCTTAATAACAATGGCAAAGGAAATAAATTTAAACAGTTTAAAATCACTTAGTTGATAAATGATATTATTAAACAATGTGGGACTTAATCATCTTGTAAAAGCAGAGGATACCAGATATTCAGACCATGATAACATTCAAGAAAAGAACAAGAACAGAAAACAAAGAGACCACGCAAGGGAATTTGATTTAAGAGTAAACTTATCATGCTTATTTCTTCCTTTCTTCTTTGTTTATCTTTCTGCAACTTCTTGGCACAATCCACAAGGACCATTTTATGATGATACAGGATTGTTTCTACATTACCTTCTTTTTTTTTTTTTTTATTGCTGGGCGGCCCAGTGGCCAGGAGATGTACGGGAAAGCTACCACTCCAGGGTTTGAACCCTGGAGGGAGCTGTGGGAAGCAGGCCGCAGGCGTGCTATCCACAGTTTCTACATTACCTCTACTGCTCTCCTTCATACATAGTTTTACACACTGCTTCAATGGAGGCTTTATCCAGTGATCCTCGCCCAGGCCTATGTGTTAGTATTTTTGAGTGTTGGCTAATTCATTGGGTGGACAAAACATGGGGATTTAATGTAATTTGTATTTCTTAGATGGACCATCTTGGTTTGAAGAAGAACTCCAAAGCATAAGGAAACAGGGCATTTTCAACAAACAGTCAGACCGATCGATCGCCTCCCCAGACCGATCGATCGCCCATAAAATGCTCCCAGTTAAAAGTCAGTCCGATCGATCGGACTTTCAGCCCGATCGATCGGCCCGGAAAAAGCCTCAGTTATTTGACAGTCCGATCGATCGGCCAGCGGCGGATCTCACCTGTTTTGTAGCCTCATCTTTCTAAAACTCTATTCTTTCAATCCCATTACAACAGAACTTTCCCATACGAGTGCAGAAGCCTATTTAAGGGTTTAAATCCTTCATAAACAAGATACCTCTCTCAGATCAAAACCCTAGATTACCTTAAGAGAGATTATCTTCCTCCAGAGAGATTGTGTGTCAAAAGTATGTGCTGAAGCTTTGTCCTCTGGAGATTTCTCATTCATGTTCCATCCAATTCGTCTTGCTTAAGGCGTGGAGATTGAAGTGCTGGAGAAGGTGAACGGCGTGTTCGTCGGCAAGAATCGCTTTGGTCCTTAGGTTGTGATCAACTGTAAAGGGGAGTGAGTTTATCTTGTAACCTTTGATTTCATAGTGCTTGATCTTTCTGGACCGGTGCTAGGTCCCGTGGTTTTTTCCCTACCCAGGGTTTTCCACGTAAAAAATCGTGTGTCTATCTTCTTGATTGTTTGATTGATTAACTTAGATTTATTTATTTCCATATTCATATCTGTGCTGGGATTTAGTTTACTTTCTGTTAGGGTTGTGTTTTAGACCCTTCAGGAATTTTCAATTGGTATCAGAGCTGATTCACACTAAGTTATTGTGTGAGATCTACACAGATTTCTGATATGGACAATTTTAGAGATGGATCTTCTATTTCCAAACCCCCACTCTTGGATGGATCGAACTATCATTATTGGAAAGTTCGAATGACTGCCTTCCTTCAATCCATAGATGTGGATGTCTGGAATTCTGTTGTTTTTGGTTATATCATGCCTACTGTTACCACTGATGACAACAAAGTCATTGAAAAACCCATGCCTCAATGGTCCAAGGAGGATAAACAAACCTTCAATTTTAATGGTAGAGCTTTAAATTCAATATTTAATGGTGTTTCTCCTGCTGAATTTCGTCGAATATCTATTTGCAAAACTGCTAAGGAAGCATGGGATATATTAGAAACTGTTCATGAAGGTACTCTCAAAGTTAAGCAATCCAAACTTCAGAATTTAACTACTGCGTTTGAGAATCTGAAAATGGATGAAACTGAAGTTTTTGATGATTTCAATGATAAGTTGTCTGCTATTGTGAATTCTACTTTCTACTTAGGAGAAGTCATACCTGAACATAAAATTGTTAAAAAAATTCTTAGATCACTTCCTGAAAGATTTGACCCAAAAGTTGTTGCTATTGAGGAGTCCAGCGATTTGGATTCAATTAAAGTTGATCAGTTAGTTGGCAACATGCAAACCTTTGAAGCCAATCTCAGAAAAACAAAGAAAGCTAAAGGAATGGCCTTGAACATGGATGAAAATAGCGGCCGCTACGTAGCATAGCGGCCGCCACCGCTACGCTACGGCCAATTTATCGGCCGCCGCACCCGTAGCGGCCGCTACGTCCGCTACGGGGCCGTTACGGCCACTACGGGCCACTACGGGGCCGCTACGGTCCGCTACGGGGCCGCTACGGGGTGAGAAAATTCCTACTTTTCAATTTTTTTTAAAATGCATAATAAGACTCTTTTTTTTTTCTTCTCTCCAAATAACATTTCTACACAAGTCTTCTACTCTTTTATGTTTAAAAGAACACCAAAAAGCACATTATCTTGCCGAATTATAGTCGATACAAAGAGTTATTCTCAATGATTCTTCTCTAAGTACATCCTATTAGACACCCCCTTTGGTAGATGTATTTTTTTCTCTAGGTACTCTTAAGTCTTGACTTCATGACATAGTTTTTTCTTTTATAAGCCTTTCATTAGTTTCTAAGTTAGCATAACTAAGGAACATGAACACATGTGAAAAAAATGATCATTACTATTATTTTCTATTTAGACAGCGATACAGGACCTTATACAATGAGGGGACCGCTACGCCCCCTTACCTTAGTTACTTTTTCAAAAAAAAATACATTTTCTCTCATTTTCTAATATTCTAGATTTTCTAGAATTTTTTCATATTTTTTTGACGATTTTTCCAAATCGCACCGCTACGCCGCTACGTAGCGCCGCTACGCTACGTATCGCCCGCTACGTAGCGTTTTGGCGGCAGGCCGCTACGCCCGCCGCTACCGCTATTTTCATCCTTGACCTTGAAGTCTCTTATGGAGCATGAGAATGACTCTGAACAAGAGACCGATGACCCAGACCTTAATGCCCTATTTGTTAAAAAGTTTAAAAAGTTTTTGAAAAATGATAGAAAGGATTTTAAAAAGAATTTTAAAAATACTACTCAAAAAGGACAGTTTAAGCCTTCTTCTTCATTTAAATCCAATGCTGGTCAAAATCCTGAGAAAAATGTGTCCAAAATCCCTCCCAATAGTACTCACTGTTTTGAATGCAAAGGTTTTGGTCACTATGCTTCTCAATGTGTAAATAGGACTTTCAGAACTGAAGGAAAGGTGTTGAATGTAACGTGGGATGATGATTCAGAACAAGATTGCAATGAAAGTGAACCTGAATCATCATCACCAGAACATGAAAAGTTTATGGCTTTTATGGCAAGATCTAATGATTCCTTGTTGCAGGAAGGTGTGGAAAAATCAGATGAATTTACTTCAGATGATCTTAATTGTTTGTCAGATAATGAACAGGATCTAGTAGAAGCATATCATAGTCTCCTCAAACATTCAAGGAGGATGACACAATTGAATGATATTCTGAAAGGAAAATGGAAAGCTGCTGAAAAAGAAAATCTTGTTCTTAAAACTGAATTCAATGAATCCCAAGGTAAAGTATCTCAACTTGAATCACAGCGTGCCATTCTATTTGACAAATTGATTTCTGCAGGGAATGAACGTGACTTACTTCAGGAGCACTCTATTCAAGCTGACAAAGAAATTTTACTCCTAAAGAAAGAACTAGATTCCTGCAAAACTGAAAAAGATAGCATTTCTGACAAACTCAAGACAACCATTGCTGAATTGGTCTCTACCAAAGCTGATATTCATCGGATGAATACAGGATCAAAGAAACTTGATGAAATACTGTGTGCACAAATAGTATCTAGCAACAAGCATGGTCTTGGATTTGACTACGGTGCATCCTCCTCCAATAACACAGGTAAGTTTGTTCGGGGAAATACACTTTTTGCTATAGAACCTGCTATTTCTAAACCTAAACATGTGAACTCCAATCTCAAACATTATAAGCCTTATCGTCAATATGTCCCCACCTGTCACTTTTGTGGAATCATTGGACATATAAGGCCTCATTGCAATAAATTGCGAAAGAAACTTCGAAATGAAAGAAAGAAGATCAATTTGACCCCTAATAAGGTCAAACAAAAATTCATTTGGGTACGTAAATCTGATCTTCGCTGCAATGTGGTTCTCACTGCTCTTAAAGCACAAAGTTCACATGTTTGGTACTTAGGCAGCGGGTGCTCTAGACATATGACAGGGGATAAGTCCCTTTTCACATCACTTGTAAGTCATGAGGGTGGTAATGTTCAATTTGGAGATGGAAGCAAATCTAAAGTTGTTGGTAAAGGATCTGTCAACATACCAGGTATGTCCACTATCAATAATGTTTTCCTAGTTGATGGACTTAAAGCAAACTTGCTAAGTATAAGTCAATTCTGTGAATCTGGTAATGAGGTTCATTTTTCTTTAAATACTTGCTCCATTGTAGACAGTCTTGGAAAACATGTACTCTCTGGTAAAAAGAATTCCGATAATTGCTATGTGGTTGTCAATGAGATAGTTAATGAAAAAGCTTTGAACTGTAATTCTGCTACTGTCAATACTGTTGACCTTTGGCATCAAAGGCTAGGTCACATCAACCATTCTGATTTGGAAAAACTTTCTAAGCAAGAATTAGTTCGAGGACTTCCCAAACTTCAAAAACCTCATAACCACGTGTGTGGTCCATGTCAAATTGGGAAACAAATTAGAGCACCACATAAAAAATTGGAAATGTTTACTACCAAGAGACCACTAGAGCTACTTCATATGGATCTCATGGGTCCTTCAAAATCTGAAAGTATTGGTGGAAAAAAGTACATCTTTCTTACTGTTGATGATTTCTCTAGATTTACTTGGGTTCGCTTTCTTAGAGATAAATCTGAAACTTTTGATGTGTTTCATTGCTTATGGCTTCAACTTCTTACAGATAAGGGCGGACAGTATGGTGGAATTGCAAGAATCAGATCCGACCATGGCACAGAGTTTCAGAACTCTTTCTTTAACACTTTTTGTACTGAAAATGGCATTAAACATGAATTCTTTGCCCCTAAAACTCCACAACAAAATGGAGTAGTTGAAAGGAAAAATCGGGTTGTACAAGAAATGGCTCGTGTCATGATCCATAGTAAAAACGTGCCACAAAGGTTTTGGGCAGAGGCAGTTAACACTGCTGTCTATGTGATAAATCGAGTCTACCTCAGGGCTGGAACAAAGAATACTCCATATGAACTATGGACTGGTCGAAAACCTACAGTTAAATACTTCAAAACCTTCGGGAGTAAGTGTTACATCTTGAAAGATAGAGAACATCTTGGAAAATTTGATTCCCGAAGTGATGAAGGGATTTTTCTTGGGTACTCATTAAATAGCAAAGCCTACAGGGTATTTCATCTGAGACATTCCACAGTCATGGAATCTATCAATGTCACTGTTGATGACGCTGGACCCTCTTATTTTTCTGATGATGAAGATGAATTCCCTATAACTCTTCCTTCTTCTCCGCAGGTTGGACAAAATGATAAGCAACACACGGAACTAAAAGATCCAATCACACCGGATCAAGAAGCTGTCATTCCTGACACTGAATCAGAATCTGAAAGTGACAAGTCTGGACTGAAAGTGAAAGGTGCTACTCAAAGTACATCAACTCCTCAACCTTCTTCAAGCAAGGATGTAAATCCTAGATCCCAAAAAGGTCAGGTAATCAGGGATCACTCTCTCGATAAAGTAATTGGTGATGTTCATGCTCCTATAAAAACTCGTCAGCAAGTCCAAAGTGAGGTAAATTTTTTGTGTTATGTTTCCTCTTTTGAACCCCAAAACATTAAAGAAGCTCTTGTAGACGACTCCTGGATTAACGCCATGCATGAGGAGTTAGGTCAATTTGAGCGTAACAATGTTTGGAAACTAGTTCCAAGGCCCAAAAATACACGTCATAGGTACAAAATGGATTTTCAAAAATAAAACTGATGAATTTGGACAAGTTGTCAGAAACAAAGCTAGACTAGTTGCCCAGGGCTATACACAGGTGGAGGGAATAGATTTTGATGAAACATTTGCTCCGGTTGCTCGCCTTGAGTCCATTCGCATTTTATTGGTTGTAGCTTGTTCTCTAAAAATCAAGTTGTATCAGATGGATGTCAAGAGTGCCTTCTTGAATGGATTTTTAAATGAGGAAGTGTATGTAGAACAACCGCAAGGTTTCCAAGACCCCCATTGCCCTAATCATGTGTTCAAATTGAACAAAGCTTTGTATAGTTTGAAACAGGCTCCTCGAGCATGGTATGAGAGATTGACTACCTTCCTACTTGAAAACTCGTTTGTACGGGGCAGCGTAGATAAAACACTTTTTATCAAGAGAGAGAAAAAATATCCTCATTGCTCAAGTTTATGTGGATGACATTGTTTTCGGTTCCACATCTGAAAGTTTGGCTACATCTTTTGCCTCATCTATGTCCAAAGAATTTGAGATGAGCATGGTTGGCGAATTATCCTTTTTCCTAGGTCTTCAAATCAAACAATGTGAGGATGGGATATTTCTTTCACAAACCAAATATGCTCAAACCATTTTGAAGAAATTTGGGATGACCTCTGTCAAGCAATCCAATACTCCCATGAGCACCACTGTTAAATTGAGTTTAGACTCTTCAGGGAAAGATTTTGATGAAAGATTGTATCGAAGCATGATAGGAAGCTTATTGTACTTAACTGCCAGTAGACCAGACATCTCCTTCAGTGTTTGTGTTTGTGCCAGATATCAGTCAAGACTCAAAGAATCTCATCTCCAAGCTGTGAAGAGAATTCTAAAATATGTGAGTGGCACCACTGATTTTGGAATATGGTTTACAAGAGATACCAACATGAATGTCGTCGGTTACTCAGATGCTGACTGGGCAGGTTGTGTAGATGATCGGAAAAGCACTTCCGATGGCTGTTTTCTTATTGGAAATAATTTAGTTGCGTGGCACAGCAAGAAACAAACCTCCACTTCACTATCCACAGCTGAGTCAGAATACATTGCGGCTGGAAGTTGTTGCACACAATTGTTATGGATGAAACAAATGCTATCTGATTATGGCATTGCACAGACCACAATGGTTGTTTATTGTGATAACAAAAGTGCTATTGACATCTCTAAAAACCCGGTCCAACATTCTAGAACCAAACACATAGACATAAGGCATCATTTTATCAGAGATTTGGTTGAAGAGAAGGTCATTACCTTAGAGCATATCCCTACAGAAAATCAACTCGCTGATATTCTTACAAAACCTTTGGACCCAACTCGGTTTGATTCTCTCCGTAAATCTCTCGGTATTTGCTCATATCCTTAGTCTCTTTCAATATTTTTTGTTTTGGTGGTTATGGTTTGGTTGCATCTTGTCAGTACTCGCTCCCCTACTCAAAAAAAAAAAAAAAAAAAAACCGGAGGTCAGGACTACCTACGAGTATGTGTGATAGCTACTATATGATTGAAAAGTTTCATTAGAGAAGGCTACCATACTCATTAGTGTGAAAGTCACCAATGATGGCTCTTATTTGGGGCAAATTACAACAAAAAAAAAAGGGGGAAATAGCATAACAAAAAAAATATATATAAAAAAAAAAAAACAAACAAAAAAAAGGGGGGGAGTTGGTTCTGATATGTGTGATCATATCATTTATCCTAGAACACTTTATTGGAAAATTTTTTTTTTTTCTTCTTCCTTCCTTCCCTTAGCTGTGTTTATTTCTAGATTTTTTTTGCCTTGGTCCGATCGATCAGCCAAACTGGTCCGATCGATCGGACAGCGTCTTTATAAAGCCCCTGCGCCCGTTTTTTCTTTTCTCTCATTCTCTGTTTTTCTCCTTTCTGCTCTGCCCTAAGCCCTGCGTTTTGCACCTTCTCCCAAAGGTTGGTTTTCCTCCCGGATTTGTTGCTCATTCAGAGGTATTTCTCCTTCCTCTTCTCTCTCCTCCATTTTCTATTACATTAGATGTGTTTGTCTTTGGTTTTGGAAGATAGATTGGGTATTTGGAGATTGTCTTGTTGGGAATGGATGCTTGAAAATTTTACTTGTGTTGCAACTTCTTTCTAGTCTTGATGTCAATGCTTTTAGCTCTTCATCTTGTACTTCCATTTTTGGATGTCCCATTTTCTAAAAATGCATGTTGGATATGTGTCTTTGTACAATGCACCCCAGGTGTTTGTTAGATTGTCTCAAAGACAAAATGGCCCCAAAAGTCTCACATCCTCGTAAGAAAACATGCCATCGTGGTAGCTCCTCCTCTGCACCTACCTTTGATGAGAATCGGTTCCAAAGTTTGTTCAAGGAAAATTCTTTTGTGAATGTCTTTTCAAAGAAGCAAGTCATAGTGGAACGTCCAGTGCATTTGGCCAAAATCGAAATTGATTTCAGTCGGTGGCTGCTAGAAAGAGAATGGGCTTCCCTGTATGTTCTTGACCCTACCACATATGGTCAATGGTGCAAGAGTTTTACAACAATATTTATGATATTGGAGAAGACTCTTTCAAATCATATGTTAGAGGGGTTATTGTTGAAATCGATCCCGATTTTATTGCACAGTTCATTCAGATTGATCGGAGTCTCAATGCTGTATATCCGACTGCGGAGCCAGATCCTGATGACATGGAAGACCCGGTTGATACTACTGACTGGGATGAGGTGATTACCATTCTCACAGGTGGCCGTAAACGTGCATGGCCAGGGGGTGTCTTGAAACAGAAGTACCTTACCCCCTCTTACCGTATGCTGAATCTATTTGTGTGTTTCAACCTTGAGCCTAAGGGGAGAACATCAGAAGTTGTCATGGACACAGGCCATCTTCTCTACTTGATTGGGACTGGACAGCCTATTGACATTCCTCTTGCTATTTATAAGCACATGGTGGCTGCCCCTCTCGGTGCGTCGACTACTTCTCTTCCGTACGGAGCTCTTCTCACTCGTATACTTCTATCTCGAGGAGTAGCGGTTGGGCCACAGGACTATATTGTGAAAGGAAGAGGCCCCATTACGTACCGCACTGTCAGTCTCTCCTCCGCTCATGTTGATGACAGTGGTGATGAAGCTCCAGATCAAGGTGAAGAAGCTGCTCCCGTTGATCCACAATTTGCGTCTGCTATGCCTGCTTATCTACAAGAATTTGAGAACCGCATCTTGGATCAGTCTACACAAATTGAGCTTCTTGAGCATCGCATGGACTCTCAGTTTCATGACGTTTTTGATCAAATGAGGCAACTACAGCTGGGAAGCAACCGGATTGAGGAGAAGTTGGACTCTTTACTGCATCATTTCCCTCCTCCTCAGTAGTCCTCAGCACCTAACCTTCTGTTCCAAACTTCGAACTTTTATGCTATTGTTTTTGTTGGTTTAATCTCTTCCGTCTAAATCTTATTGTTCCCTTGTCAATTTCTGGACAAAAAGGGGGAGACACACTTAGGGGGAGATTCTCTAACTATGTTATCTTTGTTTAGTTTACTTAGTCTTTGTTTTGTTTAGTGAATTAAGTTTTTCATATGATATCTTTGCTTAGTTTATCTTACTTGATTGCTTCTTTTTCATATGATGATGATCTTTTGTCAAAGATTGTCTGTGATAGGTAATGCAGGTATCAGTGATGGAGCTATGGAAGATTGGTCGTTTGCTTTTGAATAGTCTTTGGGTAGAATCAAATGTATTTAGATGTTTTGTCCATGAATTGCCAAAGGGGGAGATTGTTAGTATTTTTGAGTGTTGGCTAATTCATTGGGTGGACAAAACATGGGGATTTAATGTAATTTGTATTTCTTAGATGGACCATCTTGGTTTGAAGAAGAACTCCAAAGCATCAGGAAACAGGGCATTTTCAACAAACAGTCAGACCGATCGATCGCCTCCCCAGACCGATCGATCGCCCATAAAATGCTCCCAGTTAAAAGTCAGTCCGATCGATCGGACCTTCAGCCCGATCGATCGACCCGGAAAAAGCCTCAGTTATTTGGCAGTCCGATCGATCGGCCAGCGGCGGATCTCACTTGTTTTGTAGCCTCATCTTTCTAAAACTCTATTCTTTTAATCCCATTACAACAGAACTTTCCCATACGAGTGCAGAAGCCTATTTAAGGGTTTAAACCCTTCATAAACAAGATACCTCTCTCAGATCAAAACCCTAGATTACCTTAAGAGAGATTATCTTCCTCCAGAGAGATTGTGTGTCAAAAGTATGTGCTGAAGCTTTGTCCTCTGGAGATTTCTCATTCATGTTCCATCCAATTCGTCTTGCTTAAGGCGTGGAGATTGAAGTGCTGGAGAAGGTGAACGGCGTGTTCATCGGCAAGAATCGCTTTGGTCCTTAGGTTGTGATCAACTGTAAAGGGGAGTGAGTTTATCCTGTAACCTTTGATTTCATAGTGCTTGATCTTTCTGGACCGGTGCTAGGTCCCGTGGTTTTTTCCTTACCCAGGGTTTTCCACGTAAAAAATCGTGTGTCTATCTTCTTGATTGTTTGATTGATTAACTTAGATTTATTTATTTCCATATTCATATCTGTGCTGGGATTTAGTTTACTTTCTGTTAGGGTTGTGTTTTAGACCCTCCAGGAATTTTCACTATGAAAATAGGAAGTTCACCACATTGCCCTTTGGACCCATCTGTATCTTTTGTAAGCTGAATTCAAGTAACTCAGTTTATACATGAATTAGGGTTCAATCCTTTGGATAACCTGAGTTACCTATTAGTGACAGTTGTATGAAGATCCATATGTATATAGATCATCAAAATTGGACATAGTGTGAAGAAGTTATAAGCGATGCAAAGTTACCGATAAAAAATACCTACTGCAGTAAATTCTGCATTTTGTTCCAAACTTGTTGGCTAGAAAATACAAACTGTCAGATTTGATGTAGTTTAGTTTGCATAATTAACCTAATGTTTCTAATCAATTCTAAAGTATTCACGATGGACTGAGTCTAGACACACAACTTGCTTGTTCAGGATTTGGTGAGATTGCTTGATATTGGTTACTTGTAGGGCTACTCAATTTAAGTATGTGACTCGTAGATATTTGTTTATGCCATTGAGTAGTCCCCTATTTGTTATGTACTTGTTTATTGTTGATGCTTTGCAGGAGACCTTTGACTCTTGATGAGTCAGCACCACTAAGCTGTTAACAACATAGCATGCATGGGAAACCGCTATGTGGGGGCTTTTGCAATTATTTATAACTAGTTGCAGTTTAGTCTTCTTAATGTGACTACAAACACTTGGTACCAATCTGATGTATCTTAATGACCATATATTCCCACAAGGAATTCTTGAGTACCATTCTTGTCCCACCATAGAAGAAAAAAGGACCACCATAATATCCATGGCACTTTACCGGCTTAGTAGTGGGTTAGAAATACTACTCGTTTAGCTCATGTGGAATGCCATTTTGTTTAGTATTTTGTTATTTGTTCCATCATGTTATGATGACCCTACTATCATGTAATGTTGATTTTGCACTAGTCTCGCATTGTTTATCTTTACCTTGACCTTATGTGATCATTATCTATCTAAACTTTTATTTGCGTGATTGTATGGAATATTATGAAGGCTGGCTAACTTGCTAGGTTTTCATAAACTTGACCCAAGCTTTAGCACTTTACAGGTGAGGAAGTAGTAGCAAATCCTTCGAAGGATAGTGTATAAGAAGGGAAACCTCAGGAAACAAAAGCTGAAGTTGATTGATAAATTAGAATTTATTATTACTTGTGTTATGTTATCAAATGTATGATATTTGATGTTTCGAGCCCGCTGCAATTCAATTTGACCTCATCACACAAATGCGGAAAAATTATATTTACGGCATGAAAAACAAACTTCTAAAGAAATCTGGGTTTCAGATCATGATAGGTGACGCATCTCCCTATCCACAGATACAACCAGGGATTGATCCCAAGGTTTGCTGGATAGGGACTTGGGTAGTGCGAGTGTGTGGGGTGTGTGATTATGAACCAAAGCAGGAAAAAAAAACTAAACCAAGTGTAGGGAAATGAATTCCAAGGAGATGAACCTAGTCTTCTGAGCCCATCTAGATCTTCTCAAACTGAGTGCAGGTAATTCAATTTACACGTAAGTTAGGATTCATGTGTTAAAATAATCTGATTTACAAATAAGTGATGGTTGAATTGTTCTTTTCCATGATAAATTACTGCTAAATTGAGATCAGAGAGCACAGTTGAACGGTGCTCATGTTTCACCTACAAGGCTATGGATTCAAGTCTTGTGGCCTATCCCAAAAAAATAAAGAAAGAAAGAAAGAAAAATACTGGTATGCAGAGTTATGGGTGATTAAATTCACGGACAAACTTACTAGTAGACTAAGTTAAATAGAGATCAGAGAGCACAGTTGAACGGTGCTCATGTTTCACCTACAAGGCTATGGATTCAAGTCTTGTGGCCTATCCCCAAAAAAATATAAAAAATAAAAAAATAAAAAAGAAGAAGAAGAAGAAGAAGAAGAAAAAGAAAGAAAGAAAGAAAGAAAAATACTGGTAAACAGAGTTATGGGTGATTAAATTCACGGACAAACTTACTAGTAGACTAAGTTCCTAGGTATTCTTAGTTTGATAGATACCTTTGTGAAGCATGTGGATGCTTGCATTTTTTCCAAATGTCAAGAACTACAAATATCATCAGACCTCCCTGAAAGAAAGAGAAAAATTCAGTACTTGAATAGAAAAAAATTACCATTTTACAAAGAAAAATTATGTTCCGGTTGGACCCTGCAATTATTTAATTTTCAATGGAAATCTGAGGTGTTTTCATTCAACTCCCTAATTGTATGGGGAAGGCCGATCTTACAATAATATATATCCTGGTTCAGCTCATGACCAACCCTAATCAATGTTTAGAAAACAAACAGGACCAGCTGCTTGAATTCAGTTCTACCGGAACCAGTACCTCACTGGTCAAGTAGATAAAAACCAGGGTGTTGGTCAAAAACTGGTCAAACCCAGTAAGAATTATTCGAAAGTGGCAGTGGAGATGGTTGGACAACCCACCATTAATAATTTCAAAGAAAAAAATTCAAACTTCTATTAGTTTCTACATCACAATTGAGTTGGTTTAAACCAGATCGTTGAACTGGTTGGATGGGGCCCTCCACTCAACTAGTTCACCCTCTACACTGGTTTCTGAAACAATGACCCCGATGGCCTCGTTTGCATGGTCATTGCCGCTTTAGAATATAAGAAAAAGAACTGAATAAGCTTTACCATGGTTTGTACTCTTCAGCAATAGTTTGGAGGAGTTCCTTGACACCATGTTCCTTCCATTCAAGCTGTTTGAACCAGGCCATTTCAACTTTCATTGTTTCTAATTTGGGTGCACTTTGGAGCCCAATTGGCAGCCACTTTAGATTGGGACATCGGAAAATACTGATGCATTCCAATGAAGCCCAATCAAGAAGTATCTCCCCTCCATAGAATCTCACCAAGTGGGGTACTGTTTCCAGATGCAAATTTCTCAACCGAGGAAAGATTCCATTATCCACCACATCTCCATCTTCATTTGAAATTATCTCCTCCATTCCATAGCAACACGATATCTTCAGTTTGTTCAAATGAAGAAGAGCTTGTGCCAAACTCAATGGAAAAAGACTTTTCAATGCCCGATTATACGCTATTTCCAACACTCTAAGGTTTTGGAAGGTTGCAGTTGGGTGGTATTTGGTGGAATTTTTCTCAGTCAATTGTGAAAATTTTGATGATGTGGCATCTGCTACGCTCTTCACCTCTTCCTCTTCATCCGATATCAGTTTTTCAAGACTAGAACAGGCAAATAATTCGAGTCGCTCTAATTTTTCAACGCTCTGCGCCTGAACAGGTGAAAAGAGAAATCTCAAGCCTTTGCATGATACTACCTGAAGAACTTGTAGGTTGTGGGCACTTCCATGTGGAATAGGACCCTTCCAAATACTCTTTAAATTTTTTAGATCAAACAATATTACTTGTCTCAACCTACAAAGAAGCGCTTGCTCCTGTTCCGTCCCCTCCTCGCAACAAAATATAACTTGCACCTCTTCACAACTTAAAACTTGAACAGTTTCCAAATTACACAGCGTTCGCTGTAATTCTGATGGAATTATGGTGATCAATTTCATGCAATGAACGGTGCAAAGGAATCTCAGCGGTACCAAGGGTGCAGGTCGAAGTGACCCAAACATGAATTTCCTTAGGTTCTCCATACCATCAATGTTGCATCTCTCTAATGATAACTTGTCAGTTTTTTCCATCAAAACCTGACCCCAGTGAGAGATTGGTTTCACAATTCTGTGCACTCTCACAACCCTTCTGAACTGCTCATTGTCTTCATAACCTGATGAATAACCCACAGACACATGGAACCGTCCTAGGTTTCTCCAAGGACCAGGGATATCCTTGGACAAAAATTCCTCATCTTTGATATCAATGTAGAGAAGGTTCAAGCATGATAAGCAACCCACCTCTGTAAAGCTAGCTTTACCTCCATCTTCCATTCTTTCAAATTCCCACTCTCTAAAACTACCGTCCATGTACAGCTCCTCTAAGCGAGACAAAGCCGATATCACATTTGGTGCTACTCTTTTGAGATTTCTAGTTCCTCTCAAATCCAAGAGCATTAGATTGGTTAACTGTCTAATTTCTTCTGTCACTTGATGAATTCCAGACCCCTTTAGACGAATTATTGCAAGCTTTTTGAGTCTTCCAAGTGTAGATATATCTGTTAACAAATGGCATCGATCTAGGCACAATGCTCGGAGGTTTACAAGGCTTGAGAGTGAAGATGGAAGTGATGAAATACTTGTAGAGCTTAAATCCAAGACTACAAGACTTTTCATCGACTCGAAAAAAGAATCTGATATTTTCATCAAATCCTTATTATCTTGCAATAGTAAGCTAAGGAGATGTGGGTTCTCGGGCCAATTGTCACTAAGTGAAACTATGCCACAGTTCATCAAGGAAATCCTCTTATATCCACCTAACTTCTCTGTTTTCAACCTTTTTAAATGCACACCTTCTTTTACTTGAAATCCATGCCCATCTTCTGATGCAATTGACATGGAGACATCTCGAACAACATCATGCAACTTAACAAAACTCTCTTCATTGTCGACATCATCACTGAAATCTGCATTTCCATCTAACAAAAGACAAAAGCCTTTGAGTTTGTCAACCAAATTACTAACTCTTCCCCTGGCTTCCTCTAGAGTGTCAATATCCATAAGAAACCCTTCAGCCATTCCATAAGCCATCAACAAATTGACATCAATTTTATAGTCTTCTGGAAATAAGGAACAAAGTAAGAAAAGTAGCTTGGTTTCCTCACTTTCCAAACTATCATAAGATAGTCTTAAGGATGTGAACACCTTGCCATGGACTCCAACAACAGTCGGCTGGATAGACTTCTTCAATTGCAGCAAAGCATCTGTCCAATATAGAGGCTCATCCTTATTTCTTAATGCCCGTCCAAGTGCGACGATTGCTATTGCGAATCCCCCACATTCCTGTGCGACCTTCCACGCAGTATCCCACAATGTAGGCGAGTAAACAGCGCATCCTGCTTCCCTCCTGAACAAATTCCATGAATCTTGTTCTGACAAAACTCCCACTATGATCTCTTGTTGGCATTCCATTTCTCTGCATATGTCTGCACTTCGTGTTGTTAACACAATTTTGCAACCGCTGTGATCTTTTCCATACGGAATTCCTACTTCATGCAACTCTAACCTACCCCACAAATCATCCAAGATTATGAGGATCCTCTTCTCCTGCTTCACTCTCATGAACAATCTACTTGCCCTTTGTGATAAACTTTCTTCCTCTAGTTTCATGCCTAACTTCTCTGCAACTTTCTCTTGGATGTCTTTTATGTTTAGATTTCGGGAGACAGTCACCATTACAATGCAATTGAAAACCTTCTCTGTTTTTAGTTGCTTCCCTACTTCTTTAACAAGGGTTGTCTTGCCCACACCTCCCATTCCACAAACTCCAATGATGCTGATCTGCTCATCATTCAAGGCATTGATGATCTTTTCCATGGCTAATTTTTGAGATGTAAAAGCTTCATACTCTCCAACCAACCCCAATTCACTTGGAGGAGGTGGAGGGTATGAAACAGTGCTAAAATTCCCCTCACTTTGAAGTTCATTCATAACAATTATCTTCTTTTTTACCTCTTTACTTGATCGATAGCGGGAGCCACAATCAGGAAAGCATCCCTTGAAGCATCTCTTGTCCTCTATAACTTCATTATCCAATCTCTTCATGTGGAATTCGATGTTATCAACCCTTGTTATCCAGTCCTGGACAACAGGGTCTAGAACTTCTCCTTTCCTTCGAGCTTCATCGATCAGTAGCTGCACATGTTCTTTCATCAGCCTCAAATTTTCAACTTCATTTTTCACATTTTCAGCATCACCCCGGTAATTAACAAGATAATCAATTTTGCGCTTAATTGGAAGAAATAAACTCTTTCCAACCATACTCCTTCCAGCTTATCAAACCTGTAAACAATGCAGAGAGAGTCTCTCAAAAAAAAAAAAACACCAAGTGGTGTATAAAATAACAAAGCAAGAGTTCAAAAGGGACTCATTACAGAGCAACAATACATGTATCAAGGACTTGCAGCACACATCCTATAGACTACTCATGCACAATAAAAGAGCAAAGACCCACAATACAGTATGTGATCTACTATACTCGTTTGAAGACATTGTATCTTTTCACATTGCAGTTAATCCATCTTTTAACCGTTCATGGATGCCAATCCCTACTTTACCAAAAGCAACAGAATAATATTATATGAAAATAATAGTAATAATATTAAGAAGAAGAAGAAGATACAGGCACAATACAAAAATAAGATGAATCAAGAACAAAACAAAAAAGTTATAAGAGCAGAAGAAACTCACAATTTCAGGCAAGGATTTGGACTGACAATTTAGGCTGGTGACTTAAGATGGGTCATTTAATAAAGAATTCTACAAGATACAGAATCCTAAGAATAGAAAAGAATCCTACAAGATGCAGAATGCTTAATATAAGATACAGAATAACAAGATTCTTGTATTTTCCATATGAAGGAATACACAGCTCCTTCCTTCAGTTCATTCAAATAACTGAGTAGGGGTGGTGGAGTTGATCCATCTCAAGCAAAATCTGTCTGCCGATATGCAAGGATTTCATGCATTGGCCAGTACTATGCCCGAAACGGTGTTCAGAATGAACACCCATCGGCTCAAATTTAAAAATTAAAAGAGGAATTCGTTGCAAGGTCACAAAATATGGCATCTGTAAATCAAAGATAACAGAGAAAGCAGGAGGAAAAACACTCTTTCCAGTTTCAGTAACAACAGAAAATAATGAGACATCAAAGCTATAGACAGTGCATAAAGAATACCCAGATGAAGAAACCATGAATATGAAATAAAAAATCAAGAACTGAGAAAGGAGGAAAGAATTTGTGGGTTACCTTAGAATTGCCACTTAAGAGATTTGGGACGATGCAAAAACGTATAGTGATGAGCATGAACAGAAAGACATGAACTAAAAGGATTCAGTCAACTTCCACCACAAAAGGTTCCACCTACTTGAAATTAAAGAGCTATATCCCCCAGAGTAATGTCATCCTCTTGTCTTGGCTTTACAGCTGTCATATGTCACTTTGCAGCCAGGCTATTATTAAGAGATGACACGTTTATCACGTGGATATTAATTCATTGAACGGTTAAATTATTCTATGATCATTTTTACCAAATAAATAGACCTTGATCATGAGTTAATTTTGAATTTGCCAGGTCCTTTTGGTGATTCTCTAATCTCTAGTGAAAGGGTATCTACTAGGCCTGTCATTGGGACATGTTGAAATGGGTAGAAAGCTCAGCCCGGGCCGGCTCGGTTCAAGCCCGAAAATACCAGGCTTTTAAAAAAAATTTAAACCCAGTGGGATAGGCTTGGACAATACATTTTAAAGCCCGACCAAAATGGAATTGGGACTGGGCGGAAACAACCCAGCCTGTTCAGGCCTAACCCGGCCCGCTACAAAGTCATTTAATAATAATTATTTATATATTATTGAAACCGCCCCTCCCCTCACTAACAACAACAAACTGCTAATTAGGTTTTAACCGATCCTACATTACTTTAACTTGACTTATATAGGATACTCATTCTCATTCATTTCTATTGATTTTATAATTTTATACTTTCACCAGCAAAAAAAAAAAAAAAAAGTTTGAACCATTCCTACATTACTTGACCCATATAGCCTATAGGATATTTATTCATTTCTATTGATTTTCTACTATTACTGGCAAAAAAAAAAAAAAAAGGTTTTAACGCCGCCATGTTGCTTGTTGCATTGCATTATCAGTCCCAAGCCCGGAAAAAATGAGGGTTTAAAGTCCGGTTCACACCGGGTGTCTGATGACAGTGGGAATAATTAGAGAATATTTTACTTATTTCCAGGATCGGGCTAAGCTCAGGCCCGGACTTGTCCCAGCCAGGGCCAGTACGGGACGGGATTTGTTATAGGCTCGTTTAATTTAGGGCCAGGATTTGACAACACCCAGGAGGCCCGTCCTATTTTTGGGACGAGATTGGACAACCCAAGCCCAGGCCCAGCCCATCCCATTGACAGGCCTAGTATCTATGGTTTGCGTGATTTTGTGTTTGGCAACTGTTATTACCAATGAAAAAAAGGAAATGTTTGTGTTTGTTAACAACTCATTTTTCATGTGAACCAAAAAGTTCAATTTCAAGTAAAGAAGAAAATATAAAGAAGAATAGAAAAGTATTGTACCTTGTGTAGGTACTAGAGACACCCCTTTTAACGCCTCCCTTTTTATGGATAGATTATGAAAATGGATTTTACATCGGTTAAAAGTTCTTACACAACCAACTTTTTCATTTGCAAATGTTATATATAACACACACGTTATCTTATCCGTATGCATCCTCTATTTTCACATATCAAAATGGGTGTTTTGATAAAGCGTATTCACTTCTCAAGTGACTCGGCCCGGCTATTCCTTAGGGCCCATTGGGTACTAGATCAGCAAAAGTTAAGTAAAGTCTTCATTTTTCAAACTAGGGGTTACATCAACAACACTTTAATTCAAAATTTCCTCCATCATTAAAAATAAAATAAAAAACCAACCTCATTTCTCCACTAAAAGACAAAAGATTTTCACTTTTCTATAGAAAAAGTCAAAAAGATTCCATACCAAACAATTAAAAAAAAATATAGTCACAACCCCATTATATTTTATACATTCTTGATTTGATGCTTTACACACTTTATATTACATGTAAAATTATCAAACGGGCCCTTAATGATTCCAAAGTATTTGGAGTGGGCTTTTGGACTCCATGGTTTAGTTCTCGGGCCTCTAATCTCCACATCAATGTGGCCAATTTGGCCTCTGCTTCAATTTTGGGTTCAATTTTGAATATTCACCCTTGCTCCAGAATGTTGGTTTTGGTGGACTCCTTCTTGATCGGGGCCCACTGCAATGTATTTTCAGCAGTATCTTCCAAAAATGTTTAAGCTTCTTCTACTGTTTTTTATGTTAAATTCCCACCACAGAAAAAGATTCACCATTTGTTTGGTAAAGTAATCCATGCCTTCATACAAAATTTGGACCAATCGGATTTTTTTCAAATCCATGGTGGGGACACTGGATCGAAAGGTCCTTGCGTTGTTCCAAGTAATTGTAAAGTGTTTCGCCTTCCTTTTGGTAAAACCCATTGATGGCATATCTAATTGAAGCAGTTTTTTGCTTTGAACATAATTTTTTGTAAAAATCTTCGACTAGTTTGGTCCATGTAGTGATGGACTCGGCTTGTAAGGCATAAATCCAGGCATTAGCCTTCTCCTTCAATAAAAATGAGAATAACCTAAGCATTAGGGCATCCTCGGTTATATAATTTATTCTCATGATCCCACAAACGTCCTCAAACTCTCTAACATGTTGATATGGGTTTTCCTAATCTAGCCCACAAAACACTGGAAGCATCTAAATCATACCATATCTTTGCTCAAAGGTAGCATTAGCCTGAGGTAGGATGATGCAGGACGGTTAGGTTGTCCAGGTGGGTTACATGTAATCCTTCAAAGTCATGGGTGGGTCCCCTTGATCAGCCATCCTAATAATTTCTTAAAAAATTGATGAAGTTCCTACAACAATTAAGGCTAATTCGGGCTTTGTCTTGGTCAACCTTTTCTTTTCACGTTCCCACAATTTCTCTCTCAGGTCTAGGTCGCATGCACTGGTTTAACTTAATCTATATGCAAGGTCCTATGATTCTAATATGATGCGCAAACAGTCAAGCAAAGACTATGGCACATAGAAATTTTTAGTCGGTTCTCCTAACCTCTAGACAACTCCTAACTAGTTTGAAGAGTGCATTTATGCCTCTAATCCGGTCTTATGAATTGAGCCAAATCGACCAAGTAAGTCCCAGGTTTAATGGTGGGGGTACAATTAGCTTGGCACGGTCCCGCTTAAAAACCAAACTTCTAAAACAGAGACCGCCACCCTTTTTGTAGGGACGAGACTTACCTAGACATCGACTTAACCAAAGAGTGCAACTGGTGCAACCTTTAGTGGTCTTCGTCCTAATGAGCTCGAATTCTTTGGGCCTCATTCCTACTTGATTTTAATTAAAGCTTGGTGCCTATGTGAGATGTGGTTAAACCTAATTGGGCAATGATCTTGTGATGAAATCTTGTCCTTATCTTGTTGAGGTCAATTGCCCTTAACTAAATGTGTGGGTCTAATTTAATTAGTATGTCAATCAAACAATCACACTTTACAGAAATTTAAATCAACCAAGCCTCACTTGCAAGTAAAAGTGATTCGTGGGGTCAAGTTCATAAATTCTTACTGCGGCCCATGCAATCTTATCTTGTTTGAATTTTTGCATGCGATTTTCATTTTTTAGAATTCTGAGAACAAGTTCTTTGGTTAAAGAAAATTCCGCGATTTCCTTCCTTTTAGAGTCCTCCAAATCTGGAATGGTACCTAAGAGAAAAACAAATAAAAAAGTTAGATCTAACAAAACTACTAAAAATTCTCAAGAAAACTCCTAAATTGAAAAATCTAATCTAATGTAAATTTCAAAACACTAAACTAATGAAATTTCAATGAATAATGCTATCTAAGACTTCTAATACAGTCCTAAGTTAATTAATCGAACACTATGCTGTCAAGTGCTGACAAATCTGTACGACCAACTTAGATTAATCAAAACCTAAAAATAGTGGCTGGATTTCAAACTCCTATGATGCAATAATTAAAATAAAATTAAAACAAACCAGAGATCAAAAAGAGTTAGAAATGAAGAAGTTGTTATATGGTAAATTTGGTTAGTTGAACCAGTTATGTTGCAGGTTGATGAATCTGTCTCATAGACTAGCCATGTTCATGGCTTTAAAAACTTGACTTCCTGAAACTATTTTTGGCTGAAATTTTTTGGGTTTGAAGTCTATATATCAAAGTTCAATCTTGAAAATTTTCAAGAAAAAATCAGTTCGTTTGACTAGATCTAAAAATGAAACAAGAGGAGTCATTGTCAGGATTGATCGTCCCTCTAGCTAAGACCTGTAAAGTCCAGTAACGTCGCGCAACCCTAAGTTCGGACAACGCTTTTGATTGTATGACTGTGATGGCGCTTGTTCGCGGATCGTCTCAGGAGTACCGGGGTCAGTAGATGTGAGAATCCGTGGGGTCTAACCCTTTCGTAACCGGAGACAAGCGAACCACATCGATTTGTTTTGTGTACGAGTATACCAAATATTTTATTCTACTTAGAAATAACAAGTGTTGGTCCGTAGATCCACCTTCTCAAATAGAAAATAATATAAACTTTTTGCTAACTTTCATTGCACATATGTTAAGAAAAGAGACATAATTTATAATTTAGATGCCGTGAAGGCGAATTTCATGTGTTTGCTGTGAAAGCCGATTTTGTGTTTTGCCGTGAAAGGTGATTTACAATTCTAATATAAAAAAAAAAAAAGACATGACTTGTATTTTTTGTCTCTTTTAAAAATGGAAATATAATGAGAAGAAAGAAAAGAGAATCTGACTTCATAGGAGATTGCGGGGACTCGTTCAGATTAAAGGTCGCAAGTCATGTTTGGGCTTCACCGTGATCCTTTAGATGAAAACAAATGACGTTTTTGATTCTCTTGGCTTGGCTTAAATATCAGATTTTAAGAAAATAAGGATCAAAAAGAGATCCTATATCTAATAAAAACCTAAGTAGACAGGATAAAAAGCTGTGTCTAAGCCATTGAGATAGAAGGAGAGGGCCATGGGAGGTGGCCCCCCAAGGGTCTTCAATTATCTTGTAGTGGTAGTTGCCGTAGAACTTCTTCAACGGAGGAGAGACCGTCACAACAACGATGTAGAATTTTTGCGGGATTTACACATTATGCCTTGGAATGGTGGAAATTGCCTCATTTTATAGGCTTTTGGTGGCCATGTGGGGAGTTGTTAGTTTGTATGGCTCAATAGAAGCTAATAAATCTGGTAAACCGGGCCTATGCAGTGTCCATGTTCTACTGTGATTAGAAGTAGGCTTTTTATAGATCTACTGTGATTAATAAGTAGCGTTTGGGTGTAATAGGGTTTAGGAGCTGATATTATAAATAGAGATTAAGGATCTCTAGGATATAAATAGAGATTAAGGATCTCTAGGATGTACAACCTCTTCTGATTGCATAGTGATTCTCCCGTCTTTTCGTGGACGTAGGCCAAAAGCCGAACCACGTAAATCTGTCTTCTTGTGCGTGCTTGATCTCTTCTCGTAGGTCCTAGATCACAATAAACTGGTATCAAAGAAATTTGGCGTGATCGGAAGAAATCTGACGGATCGGATTTGAGAGGGTTGATCGGAGAATTTATAATAAAGACTCCTGCTTGTACGTAGGAGGTGGAAGGGAGACCCGTGCGATTGAATCTTGCTTCACAAAGAGAAAGAACCACTGTGGCTACAGCACCCGAATCACCCCAGATGCAGGAAGCTGTAAAAGATCCTGTTTGCAATGCAATGCAATCCAGCCTTGGTTATTGAATGTGAAGAGAATGAAAAGATCCAGCTCTCCATGAATTTTCATGTATTTCATTTTCACATTTGTTGTGACTGTGTTCTGCTGTCGAAAGGTTGGGGCAGGCTGTGGTATTTGGTCGAATGCTGTTGGAACATGTGATTATCCCGTGTATGTGTGGTTTTTGTGGTGTTTTCCTTTTTTCTTGGAGGGTGTTGTTGGGTATTGGTGTTTACGGGGCATGTATTTTATTAGATATGGTCATATGTCTACAGATAAGATTATTTGAAATAGGTTCGAAATAAAACCCCTGAAAAACGGTGATGGTCATATCATGTAGTAATATAATGAATTAATATAATGAATGATATCATGGAATGTTAGATTATTCCATTATATCAATGGAATGTCCCTATTTTTATGAAATTTGCATGTGGGTTGTTGCATGAAATCATGAAATGTCTATATTTTTATAAAATCTGCATGTAGGTGGCTCCATGATATCATGGAATGTCTTTAGTTTCATGAAATCTATATGTGACATGAACATGTGCGCAAATTGCTTAGAAATATTGGATTGACTTGGAAACTCATATTGGAGTGGTCCCAGTTGGATCTTTTGATCCTCCCATGTCCCATGGGATCCCAAGTAGGTGGCCTCTCAGCTAGCATGCACAGGAGCATGACTCTATTATATGTAGGGGTGTTTTAATATGCATCTACCTCTCACAATACCGTATAAGGCGGATTTTGTTGGGGCTCACCTGGGGCCCAATTGATCATGGGATTACGGGGGTTGGAAGGATCCATGGGGGATGGGGGTAGCCCCATATATCTAATTTCAACAAGTCAAATCTGATGCCCTTAATCCATTAATCTTTAGCCCACATACACTGGATTAGTATTCTCATCAATGTAGGGCCCATATGGAGGCCCACTTGGGATTGAGACCTAGGGGGGTCGAGAGATCTACATGGGCCTTTCATCTCTGTGAAAAATTAGCCAGAACCCTAAACCCTATCATTTCCATTCGGGTTCCACAAGTTTAACGGTGTACAATGCATTCAGATGAGTGTATAGTCGATCCAACGGTCTAATCCATTCAGGTAGATGCAAATCCGAATAGGACGTGTGAAATTCAGAGGGGTGTGATTCAATTGGATTGACCATCAGGTAGGCCCCACCCCCCATTTTGCATCCTAATAACCAACCCAATGGAAAATTCCATGGGATCTAGTGCTTATAGGCGCAGACGGTTTGGATGGTCCATTCAGATTGGTGATCCGCACCACTAGTATTTAAAAAAAATTTCAACATGTTTAAGCCCGGGCCTACCCGTTTCAGTCAACAACCAGGGAAAATTAACGGTGCGATGCACGGGTCCCACTACTTGACAGCAAAAATCCGAAGGCCGAATTTGTTCTATGCGTCGGTCTAACCCGTCAACGCCGATTCCCCACCGCGTACGTCATTGCTTCGCTTTCCTTGCACGCTATGCTAAACCCTTAAAAATAGAGAGAATTTGTTTGTTCAACTTCCACACGTTTCTAGAAAGGAAAGTCGTCTTGGAAAGGAAGACCCTTTTTAAGTCAGGCCACCATCCTATAAATACCCCCACCAGCTTCTACGCCTCTCATAAACTTGTGAATCTCTCTTTAATACGAAAGACCGAAATCTCTTTTTTCTCTCTCTAACAAGGTATATTTTCCCCCCTCTCTTCAGCTTTCGATCTATATTCCGTTGATGATGTTCTTATTGCATAATGTTTTGGTTTTCTCAAGAGAAGTTTGAGATTTATTGATTTTCTTAAGTGAAGCTGTAGATCTATTGATTATTTGATCCTTTCTGTTTAGATCCATAGATTAGAAAATGTTGAGATCTGATGATTATTTTGGAGGGGATATTAGATATATGCTGATAATGTTATTATTTCATGATCTCTTCTTTTTGTTAATATGTGATGGTTTTCATCTAATCCTGACTGAAAATTTGGATCTTATTGTTATGTAACATCTGTTTTTTTTTTGTTGGAATTTGCATCTGTGGGATCTCTTCAAGTTTTTTATTGAAATTTTATATATATGTAGATGATGTTGTTAGATTAATGATGTTGTTGGATGGGATCAGATTCTTTGTAAGGATCTTTATCTAACTTTGATTGGTTGTTATGTTGTTCTCTTTAGAATCTTAGAAGAGGATGTGAAACTATTGATAGCTGTTTTTAGGAGTGGTTTTAGATATACATCTGTGTTGTTCTAAAAATAAGATTTCTTGTGTTTTATTTATTTATTTATTTTACATTTGAGTGCTTGGTTATATGATGGGAATAATATGAGTATTTGTTTCTCTCTGAATTATTTATTTGTTTATTTTTTCCAAATCTGGTTATATGGGTGATCATTTTTCTTCTTGGAATTTTTTTTTCTTTTTTTCTTTTTTGTAATATGGTCCTCATAGATGAATTTCTCTTTATTTTAAGAGGGTTTTCTTACCCACTTTTTACATAAAGTTTAACAGTGTTTCTGTAATTAAAGTTCCCTTTAACAATTAAATATACCAATGAAATTTTAAAGAAGAAAAAGAGATTAGAAAAGTTAAATAAGAAAGCTTGGTCGAAGTGGGCAGGAAGCAGACCAGAACAGGGACTGGAATGTTTGTGAACCTGTTCCTGTCCAGATTCAGTATCAGATCAATATGATCCCACTACAAGTACCTATTTGTATTCAAAATAGCAATGGAAAATATCCAAATTTCATAAAAGATAAAAAAAAAAAAACGTTTTTCTCTATGGGTTCAAATATCAAATCAATACGCTATAATGCAGATTCAGTATCAGATCATTACGATTCCACAAGAAGTACTTATTTGTATTCAAAATAGCAATGGAAAATATCCACATTTCAAACATATAAAATAAAAAAAATCAACTTGGTTCTCTTCAGGTTCAAATATCAAATCAATATGCTATAATCATAACAGAATGTGACTTACAGCTATAAAGATGATTATAATTCTGCCCTTTTCCCATTCTGTGCTAACTAGTGGAGGAAAAGGCATTCCTAGGATTGGGCTTTCAGATATGGAGGAATAAGTTGTAGACAAATGTCTCCTTTTTAAGTTCCATAGATATTTAGGATCACTTATTTCTGCTTTATCTTCCCATGGTTTTTTATTTGATCTGTGCATGATTTTAGCTCTTTTCCCCTTACCTTGTGATGTTTGGAGCTATCAAACACTTTTTTAACTTTGATTGTTGAAATAATTTAGTTTCATCTAGACAGAATCCTCTTTTTTTTTTAACGGTAATGAATAATTAAGAATTTTGTTGCTATTTTTTTTTTTCTTTTGATCTGCTGTTCTTGTCAGATTCAATTTGCTGTTGACATTGGACAGAAATGCTATTTTTATCTATTATTTACTAAATAAATTTGAATGATATGTTACTTCAGTGAATTTTTGAATATCCAAAATGAAATTTGGTTAAATATGATGCTAGACTGGATGGAACTGGCCCTCATTGGTTTTTATTGTTAACTTGCACTTTCTGCCACCTCTAGTCCAACTGTCGAAGTCAAGGTCTTTTTGTTTTAGCTCCATTTAGATGTTACCTGTAAGACTTTTTTCCTCCACATCTTCTAAGCAAAAGACAATATGGATGAAATTTTATGTAAGCATAAATATCCAATTTGGTTGTGGGTTAAATATTATCCTTCTTCATTGTTTTAGATGGTTAATTTGCAATATGGTTCTGTTGTTCTAACTACATTTAGATGTTAACTGTTAGATTTAGATCTTTTACCGTCCCTCTTTTAAGCAAATGACAGCATGTATGAAACTTTACATGAGAATAAGTTATGTTTTAGAAAACATCAAAGCCTTAAACTGAGAATATGCTTATGTTTTATAAAAAGCCATGTAAATTTTGATTCCTTATTTATTTTTCTTACATGTGGAAACAATGAAGTGATGAATTGGTGTTTTCCCCCTTGTACTATAATTGGACCATAGATTCTTAGAATAGTTTCTCTTAAGTTTTGCTGCTGCTGGGGGTATGTTTTCAAATGTGCATTATGGGGTTTGATGTCAAAATGCCTTTGTTTTATTCATAGGGCAATTTCTTAATCCTGTGAGCAATTTGGCTAATATCTTTCCCTGTTCTTAATTACAGATGCAGATCTTTGTGAAGACACTTACAGGAAAGACCATCACACTTGAGGTTGAGAGCTCTGACACAATTGATAATGTCAAAGCTAAAATCCAGGACAAGGAGGGCATTCCACCAGATCAGCAACGTTTGATCTTTGCTGGGAAACAACTTGAGGATGGCCGGACCCTTGCAGACTACAACATCCAGAAAGAGTCTACCCTCCATCTCGTTCTTCGCTTGAGGGGAGGAATGCAAATCTTTGTGAAAACATTAACTGGCAAGACCATCACCCTGGAGGTTGAGAGCTCTGACACAATTGATAATGTCAAAGCTAAAATCCAGGACAAGGAGGGCATTCCACCAGACCAGCAACGCCTAATCTTTGCTGGGAAACAACTTGAGGATGGCCGGACCCTTGCAGACTACAACATCCAGAAGGAGTCAACACTTCACCTGGTGCTCCGTCTTCGCGGGGGTATGCAGATTTTTGTTAAGACCCTCACTGGCAAGACGATCACCCTTGAGGTTGAGAGCTCGGACACCATTGATAATGTGAAGTCCAAGATTCAAGACAAGGAGGGCATTCCTCCAGACCAGCAGCGGTTGATCTTTGCTGGGAAACAGCTTGAGGATGGCCGCACCCTTGCAGACTACAACATTCAGAAGGAATCAACTCTTCACCTTGTGCTGCGTCTTCGTGGGGGTATGCAGATATTTGTGAAGACCCTTACTGGAAAGACCATCACTCTGGAGGTTGAGAGCTCAGATACAATTGATAATGTAAAGGCCAAAATCCAGGACAAGGAGGGCATTCCACCAGACCAGCAGCGTCTCATCTTTGCAGGGAAACAGTTGGAAGATGGACGGACGCTTGCGGACTACAACATTCAGAAGGAATCAACACTACATCTTGTTCTGCGTCTGCGCGGTGGAATGCAGATTTTTGTCAAGACACTTACAGGGAAGACCATCACTCTGGAGGTGGAGAGCTCGGACACCATAGATAATGTGAAGGCTAAGATACAGGACAAGGAGGGCATTCCACCAGATCAGCAGCGGTTGATCTTTGCTGGAAAACAGCTTGAAGATGGACGCACGCTCGCGGATTATAACATTCAGAAGGAGTCAACTCTCCATCTGGTGTTGCGGCTGCGGGGTGGGATGCAGATTTTCGTCAAGACGCTAACCGGCAAGACCATCACTCTGGAGGTAGAGAGCTCTGATACTATAGATAATGTGAAAGCGAAGATCCAGGACAAGGAGGGCATCCCACCTGACCAGCAGCGTCTCATCTTTGCTGGTAAGCAGCTTGAGGATGGCCGCACTCTTGCTGATTATAACATCCAGAAGGAATCAACCCTCCATCTTGTCCTCCGCCTGCGTGGTGGTTTTTAAGTCGGTGCTTGTTCTGTTGGTTGGATTTGTTTCTTTTATTAGCTGGTGTGCACCTTTATTAACTATGCGAAACTCTCTCTTGCTTCCTATGTTAAGACTTCTTGAATAATTGTTCTCTATATAGTCACTTAGCATTTGCATCTTCTGTTATCTATTCTCTCTATCTTGCCTTTTGCTCCCTTTTGAGCAGGGACGTCTGTTGGTTCCTTTTCCCCATCTTGCATGAATCTCAACTTACTCTGGTAGTTTGTTATTTTGCTTGTCTTTTTTGTTTTGAGGAGTTTCTAAGGGCCTGTTTTATTAATTGAATACATGGAAATTGCAGGACCTTTAATTTTTTTTTTTTTTTTTTTTTTTTTTTTTTTTTTTTTATAAATGTTTAAAATTTTAGTAACAAATTTTGAATTTTCATATCGTCAAATTATCTTGGGATCGAAAATTCGAAAGGAGTGCATCTGCATAGGTGCTTAATATCTTACACCCCTTACCTCATCTTTCACTCTTGACCTCTTTAATGATCCTTGGTGGAACTCATTTGATTAAGTCAATCCCTCTGTATTCTATTTTGTGAAGAAACAGGGCCAAGCTTTCACTGGCTCCAATTTGGAGATGTGGATGTGCCTTCCAAGTTACAGTCACGGACACTTTGGAATGAAAAAATTGTATATAATATATTGCATGTAGGGCCTCTTCAATAGTTAATAGACGAGGAAAGAGGTAAGGGGAGGTGAGAGGTGAAGGATATAAAGAGATGTAGAATAGGATATGAATTACTAGGGAATACTCGGCCATTGCCATAGTAATTCAAAAGGAGTGCATCTGCATAGGTGATATTAGTGCATCTGCATAGGTGCTTATTATCTTACACCCCTTACCTCATCTTTCACTCTTGGCCTCTTTAATTATCTTTGGTGGAACTCATTTGATTAAGTCAATCCCTCTGTATTCTATTATGTGAAGAAACAGGGCAAAGCTTTCACTAACTCCAATTTGGAGATGTGGATGTGCCCTCCAAGTTACAGTCACGGACAATTTGGAATGAAAAAATTGTATATAATGTATTGCATGTAGGGCCTCTTCGATAGTTAATAGATTAGGAAAGACGTAAGGGAAGGTCAGAAGTGAATGATATAAAATGGAGATGTAGAATAGGATGTGAATTACTAGGGTGATGGTGAGTTCTTTTCCGCTCTCTCGTGCTAGGTTGTCGGCTTCCACTCACAAAACTAATTTTCTTACCAGCTGATCTGAGTGTGGGACTATCAATGTTCATTTTGTTTGATACTTATCTCCTGCATCTTCAATTTTAGCCATTTTTAGAAATACAAGTATCTACCATCCCCGAGCCTTCAAGCCCCAAAATGAATCCTACCGGGTAATTTAGAGGATTCTGGTAGAGTCCAACCTTAGGATTGTGGTGGAATAGGTCCATATATCTAACGAAAACTACTGGCGTGCTTTGAACTGCCAACACGCTCCACACTGAACCGAGATCTGAGTCGACCCTTTCAACTTCTGCGTCTCTCAGAGCACTTTTTATTTTAGGTGACAGAGAGATTCAATTGGCCGAAGAGTGCATCCATGACAAAGAAACTGGTACATAGATGATGCAGCTCGGGATCCAAGATCGAATGGACCAATCCCGCAGCAGCAGTCTTGGATTCGGCACACTTCAGAACACACGATCAGAGAAAATCACACGCAAATTAAGCCAAACCTGAAATCTCTGATTCAATAATCAGAGATACCTATCCCAAAAGAGCACTTACATATTTATAGGAAAGATGGAATAATATTTCCTACCACCACTAGGACTCTAAGTCTGGTCTAGGTTTACAGGGTATTCATTCGCATGGGGTAGAAAGACTTTGATGATAATGATGCAGTGAATTTTTAAAAGATGTAGGGTTATTATTTTTTGTCCTCTTGGCTTTTGTAAGTAGCACTTTATATGTAACTTGTGAAATTAAATCTTCATTGTGGTTTTTACTAAAAAGAAGAAAAATGAAAAAAAGTCGTGGTTCTCACAACTCTGAGCATTGTGGTGTATGTTTTGTTTCCGCTTTTTATTTTTATTTTTTTGCATAATTCAGTTGTATTTACCACATTCTATACCCGATCTTCTCTTTTTATTAACTCAAACTCGTATTTACCTGCCATTTTAAGTTATTCGGGTTAATTCTATTAATAAGAAAATTTGTATGACCCAATATTTATTTACTGTCAAAACTGATCTGTATAACCAAGGTTGAAAAAATCGAATTCAAAAGTGAAATGCAAATTATGGTGAAGAAAATTAATGACAAAGCAGGTATGATAATCTCACAACTAATATTTCAAAGTTTGTTTTTTTTTATATATTTATCACAATTCCAAATTAATTTTTTGTAGAAAAATTTTAAGTGATCAATCTCATACATTAAAAGACGTTTATGAAAAACAGGAATGAAGGAATGACTTACCTTTGTTAGAATTATTGGGCTTAAGTGTGGCCTAATGACCACACACCCATGTGGGTCCCCCACTTAAAATGATTATCCCCTTTTTCTTTTTCTTTTTTTTTTCTTTTTTTTGGCTTTAAGGTAAATTATATTAAAAGGAAAAGGAAACATGGGCAGAGTAATTCAGCCCCCAAAACAACAAAACATCTTACGACTCAACAAGAATTGCCCAATATAGGGGATACAACCAAAAGAAAATAAGAAAGTGTTCAGCTAAAGGAGAGCTAAATACATAAGGAGAAAAAATATCAACAAAATCCAACCTGCCTACTACTTCTATTAGTGCCGACTTTGAGGTAGAGAAAATCCATAACCTTGAACAGAGACATCAGAAGGTCTCCTGGAAGTTGTGGCAGAGGACAATCTCTTAAACAACTGCTCCCTTAAATTTACCTCTCTTAGATTTACTAGTGGAAGCGCTGGAGACTAGGCCAATGGAAGATTGGTTTTGGGGAGGGTCATCACACTGCTTGTATTGAGGAGGAGAGCCTAGGAGTTTAGTCTTATAGAGATTGATGGAAAAGGACGGGATTTTACGAATAAGATTTAGGGTCCTTATGAGTGTAATAATCAAGAATGGAGAAAGGATTGCTTGTTTCCACGGTGGAAGCATGTAGAGAGTCCTTATCATTAGTAAAATTTTGGGTAAGAGGGTTGCGCTATGGAGCCAAAGAGCCCCGTAGTGTCTTAATGACTACGCGAGAGGCATCGGCCGAGGAAGTAGGTACTGTAACATTAGTAAATGCAGTGACTAAGATAGTAGCAGGCATCAGCCGGTGAATATCCTGTTTTAGGACTCTTACATTGATAAGTCTCCCAATGGAGATAACTTTGGTGTTTAGGGAAAGTTACTGACCTAAATAGAATTTTCATGCAAAGAGGAGTCTAAATTCTAATTAAATTAGGACCCATGATGGAGAAGGAGTTGTTTTAGGAAAAGCTATGTATAGGGTTTAGGAGTTACAGCTCCTCCCTCTACTAATACATTGACTGTACCATCGAGATCACGTAGAAAATTCATAGTAGTTCAGATCATGCGAACGCGATGAAGTCAAATGCGCGTTTAGATTTCAAGATTGATAATGTGTTACTCGAATCAATCTTATATTTATGTTGATCCGATTAAAAATATGTCAGTTGAAAACCGACGTTTGCTATGAGAGCGCTGCGGGTTCACGAGAATTAGATTTGTGCAGCTGATGATCATGTATGCTTTGATTGCTGCTTCTTTTTTCAAATTTGTGCGAGAAATATTTTATATGTTAATTTGTTTTGTTTCTGTAATCAATTCTATTTGTGCATGATTGATTGGCACACATCATACACGATTTAAATTGAGCTCAGATAGGGTATCTGAGATGTGGCCCACGTGTAATAGGGAGCACAACCATTGTTTTATGTATGAAAATCTTACCCACATGGATATGTGGGTTCAATGCCTATACATGTGTCCCTGCAAAATCTCATGTATTCTTAGTGCCCACATGTTTATACAAGTTTCTCAAACTCTCAATTCCTCTCATATATCATGTATGATACATACAAAACATGTTTTTGCAAAGGGAAAGGGATGAGAAGTCTTATGCCTCTGTTTTTTTTTAGTAATTCATTATGGTATCAACTCCGAATATAGTAATTGAATTAGAATTACCCCAATATATAATGCACTGATAAACTAATTTGAAGTCGAAAGACAAGGGCAGAACCAGGAATTTTCTGTAGGGGGCCAAAGAAAAAAAAAGACTATAAACAAAATTGCAATGTAAAATAATTTATAAAAGATAAAGTGGATTTTTCGTTCTTCTTTTTTATTCATGCCTTAAGGTTTGTTAGGCAAACACCGTGGAAGAAGAAACGGTCCGCAACATCTATTTCTTACCACCCTAGGTGGGAAGCACGGATCCATACCATCATCGAATTGAAGCACAAACGGAGGAAAAAATCGAGATATTTCATCGTTGCACCAAACGCATGCCGGTGCTTTGTCTCCTCTTCTTTTCACAACGAAGTTATTTGTGCAAAACCATAGGTTTCCTGTTCTGTTGCTTTGGTTTCCAATGGGGGTAGATGGGATTTTTGGAACCTCTCTATAAAGGAAAGATATTGTAAAATCCCAAAATCCCTGCATTTTCGGCGCTGCACCAAATAAGAAGAAGAAAGCTCTAGATTTTAATTCTTTTCCGTTGAAACGTCGCTTGCACAAGCAAAACTTTAAAGTCTCTGCAAGATGTGCTTTCTCATCTTCCTCTCTTGGATCATAAGATTTGGGGCAAGTATAGATGGTTAGAATGAATATTTAAAAAAATCTCTTCCTCAACTCCATTAAGCCTTGTTTATTTGTTCTTATTTTCTTCATTTCCTTTCCTTTCTTTTCATTTCCATTAATGAATGGCCACACCATGGAGGGGCCAAAGCAAGCTTCTTAGAGAAGCTTCAAACCCCCCCACCACACCCCCACTTCCCCCGCACCCCCGCACCCCCCCAACCCCCAGGCCAGCCCCTGGTCAAAGAAAATATTCAACATTCAACTCAATATGAAATGCAATGAATTTAAGGAATCAAGATAATTACTAACCAACTCTAATCTATTTATCCATAGTCTTTCACCGTCCATTATAAGGTAGTTTTAGAAGGTCAACGTATTACTATCATGTGTTTGAGCCATTGATTATAAGTACATTGAATTTCTAAACAATCCCCATGGCATAGTTTTATACTAATGAATAAGATCTATGAGCGTTCTCAGCCTCAAATGAACATTCATAGAGTTATAATTTCCCATTAGACAAATGAAGAGGTTAAAGGTTCTATTCTAAAGTCATAAAAGTCCTTTTTAAATCTTAATCACCTATTAGTTCATGGTGTGCACCATAATTCTCTTTAGGGAGGATTATGGAGGGTTATCATAGGGTAAGGGTGCTAACACCTAAGGGTGTGCAACATAATTCTCTTTAGGGAGGATTATGGAGGGTTATCGTAGGGTAAGGGTGCTAACACCCTCCTCTAATTAGGCCAAAAAACTCAAACAAGCAGCTTTAGGTCCGCTCGAGTGGATTAATATCCACTTGAGCGGATGCCATCCAGTGGATTTGCGCACTCGAGCGGCCTCTTGCGAACTCGAGCGCCCGTCTCGGAATTCCAAATCTGGGAATTGTTGTCTCCTCTACTTTTCCTCCCATTACAAACTTCAATCAAAACCTGTATAAGGATATAGTTTACAATGTTTTCACTCCACCTAGCATTACCATTTGTCTCATTCCATAATTCCAACTTCTAATACTATCATAAGACCATTTCCAATTCAAATGCATCAAAAGCTACAATATTAGGCTGAAAATCACTAAAATCAAAATATGAATAATAGAGTCAATTAAGAAGCAACATGCATTTCGATTTAAAGATTATACTTGCCTTAATCAAAGCTTCTCAAGTCCTCTTTACTAATCTTAGCTCAAACCACCAAAATCCCAAATTGAAAACCTAATCAATAATGAAATCTATGGAAAAGATGATGAGAATGCATGCATGTAAGAATATGAGTCTCCTTGACCCAATACTTCACTAATTCTGAAAGAGGGAGCTGTGTTCTTACCTATTGCTGTCAAGGACAGATTTGAAAGGAGTATCTTCTCTAGATAATGCTATGATGATGAAAAGGAGGTAATGAAGTTGCACAATCCAACATTTGATTCCACATGCAAGTCTCCTCCTTGATGGCTTTGAAGAGAAATCAATGAAAGGTGAAGAAGGGTGAAGTGCAGGGCTCTTTCTTTCTTTCCCAAATCTGAAACGATCAAAGAAATGAAGATGGAGTTGGTTTTTAAGTGACTTTGTCCATCTTTTATAAGAGGATTCAACATCAAGTTCTTATTTCAATTTGAGTCTATTGGTGGCCCACTTGCTCAAAGAGTGATCAAATGAAGTAGAGTTCAATATGAAAATCGGCATGCTCATCGAGACACGTGCGATGATGTCAAGATGATGCGCATATGATGAAAACTCATAAAAACTGAATTTACGTAACAGTCCCCGATTCTAATTAAACTAACCAAATAGTGTTCAAACTACCTACCCAAGACTCATGATCCAGCTGGCCATCCTAAAGAAGCTAATTTATACAAAAATAACTTAATTAGTAACTAAGTATAGTTAAATTAAACAAAACTTAATTAATTAATACTAAACACCATTAATTTGGATCAGGGTGTAACATTTCTGCCCCTCTTAGGAATCATTCGATCCTTTGAATGAACGTACCTAAGTAAAAAGTTCAGGATAGTGTTGTGCAACTTGCTCCTCGAGCTCCCACGTGGCTTCCTTTGGTTCATGATGATCCCAAAGAAGATTAACCCAACGAATAGTCCTTATCCGCAATACTTGTTCCTGCTTATCAATGATACGGAGCGGATGCTCTACGTATGTTTTGTCAGGTTTGATCTGGACTTCATCGTACCGAATGACATGAGATGGATCGCAAACGTACTTACGAAGAATCGAAACATGGAATACATCGTGTACACCCGCAAACTCCAGAGGAAGATTGAGTTTGTAAGCTACATCATCAATTCTTCTCTTGATTTCAAATGGTCCCACAAATCTCTGTGAAAGCTTCCCCTTCTCTGCATAGCTCTTTTGCCTTGATTGAGCAATTCTCAGTCTTTCTCCGACTTTAAGAACTTTCTCAGTTGTGTCTGCAATGATAGTGGGTCCATTAAAGCTCCTTGCTCCTACTTCTTCCTAGTACACTGGAGTTATGCAAATAAAGAGCTTCAAACTGTGGCATCCTAATAGTTGAATGAAAGCTGTTATTATATGCAAACTTACATGAGGCTAAATGTTCATCCCATTCACCACCAAAATCAATAATATGGTTGCTCAAAGAATATCTTCTAAGGTCCATATGGTGCATTCAGATTGTCCATCCATCTCTGGATGATAAGCGGTGCTGAAGCTGAGTTTGGTGCCCATGGACTGCTGGAATAACTGTTAAAACGAAGAGACAAATCTAGTATCTTGATCATAGACTATTGAAACTGGTGTGCCATGTAATCGGATTATCTCTTTCACAAAAAGCTTAACCATTTCATTAAACTTCATACCTTTCTTGAATGGAATAAAATGAGATAACTTTGTTAACCGATCAACTATCACCCAAATCATATAGTTATTTCTGCTAGTCAACGGTAGACCTGAAACAAAGTCCATAGGGATGTGTTCCAATTTCCATTGAGGAATAAACAAAGGATGCAATAAACCCAAAGGCTTTCTCTGTTCAAACTTCACACGCTGATAAGTATAACATTTAGACACAAATTCCGCAATTTTCCTTTTTCATATTATTCCACCAAAATCTACCCTTGAGATTTCTGTACATTTTTGTGCTTCCAAGGTGCATGGCATATTTGGCATTATGTGCTTCCATCATAATTGGTTCTGTCAGCTGCTGAGTTTTCGGTACACACAATCGATTTCTGAAATACAAAATCCCATATACTAACTGGAAATCAAGTTTATCGGCAATATGATCTGTTATCTTTGCTAGATTATGATCCTCAAACTATTCATCTTTAATTTGATTCATTAGTATGGGTTCGAACACTGACATGGAAGCTAACATCATGGAATCATTAAACAATTTAACCTCCACATCCAGCTCTTTGAAAACATCTAACTTGAACTATTTAGCACCCATAGCTGCAACAATGAGAAGATTTCCTACTCAAAGCATCAGCTACAACATTTCCTTTTCCGAGAACATATTTGATTGGAAAATCTTAATCCTTTATGAATTCTAACCACTGTCTTTGTCTCATATTAATATACTGCTTGTATCTTAGCTGGATCCACCCTTAGACAATCTCGAGTGATAATATGCCCCAAAAAGGCTACTTGCTCAAGCCAAAAATCACACTTCTCAAGTTTAGCATACAACTGATGAATCCTCAAAACCTGAAGCGATGATCTGAGATGATCTACATGTTCTTCCCTTGGCTTTGAGTATACCAAAATATCATCAATAAAAATCACAATGAACTGGTCTAGATAAGAAGTGAAGATCCTATTCATTAAAGCATAAATACAGTCGATGCATTGGTTAGACCAAATGGCATCACAAGAATTTTATAGTTAGTGGTCATACCTTGCTCTAAAAGTTGTTTTCTGAATATCCTGTTCAGGGACTCTCAAATGGTGATATCCGGATCTGAGATCAATCTTTGAAAAGTAAGCTGCACCATGAAGTTGATCAATCAATTCATCAATTCGAGGCAATGGGTACTTATTCTTTATTGTCACGTGATTGATTCGCCTGTAGTCTATACACATCCGAAGAGTGCCATCTTTCTTTCTTACAAATAACACTGGAGCTCCCCATGGTGAAATTCTAGAACGTATGAATCCTTTATCTAACAAGTCTTGTAATTGCTCTTTCAATTCTCCGAGAGTTCTGCTGGTGCCATTCTATAAGTTGCCGTAGAAATTGAAGCAATGCTCGGCACTAAGTCAATAGGAAAATCTACTTCCCTAGACGGAGTTAACCCTGGGACCTCATCCAAAAATTCGCACACTATCGGAATCTCTTCTAATCTCTTCAGCGGTTTCTTCTCGGATATAAAGGCAAAGTAGCCTTCGCAACCATGCTCAAAAAGTTTCTCAGCATCTAAGGCTGAAACTAAACTGGTGTTAGACTTCTTCTTTTGAACACCTTCGAATATCTCATTTGACTCAGGTTCATCGACCTTGAAGGTAATGGTTTTGTACACAAGGCCGATATTTTGCGAGCCAGTCCATCCCAAGGATGACCTCAAAGTCATGCATCATCGAGACTATCAAATCTGCTGGCATATATAACATATCTATCTAGATACTACACTTCGGATAGAAGTTTTCACAGACTACTCTCTTACCAATTGGGGTAGTCACCATTAGTACAAATGGTAGCAACTCAGGTGGTTGTTGAAGTTCACAAGCAAAGTTGTAAACACAGAAATTAAGAATGGGAATGCAAGAATATATAAACTCATTTGTTTCATTCATGTAAAAGGAGTTATAAAATATAACATTCATTCCCTCATTTTACATGAAATAAAAATACATATAAAAAAATGGGGACATGGCTCAAAACTAGGCAATCATATAAACTCTTTTTTTTTTAATTAATGCAAAAGGAGTTACAAAATATAACATTCATTCCCTCATTTTACATGAAATAAAAATATATATAAAAAAAATGGGGACATGGCTCAAAACTAGAAAATCATGATTCAACTCTTGATGAAGGCATGATCCTAGTCCTTAACCTGCTTCGAATCTTCTCTTTGGGAACAATCTTGCTATCTTCTCCCTATTTCATAAAGCTTTTAAATAAAAGGGCTCTTATCTTTTGGTGTTTTCACCCATCTCCAGCAAGAGGAGATACTGCTTTGGTGGGGAATATGATGTAGACAAGTTGAGATGGGTGGAGATGAAGTGAAAGAAGAAAAAAAGAACAGTCTTCTTACTTTTTCCTTATTTCTCTTTCATTTCTCTTTTCCTCTCTCTTTTCTCCTTCTCTTGCTTTCGTTTTCTCCTCTTTGTTCTCAAAAGAAACAGCCGAACTCCTCTCTCCTCCCCTACGTCCTCCTACCACCTCTCCTTTTATTTCCTTCTTTTGAGAGGTTATGTAACTACCCATGCAAACCAATAGGTTATAGCAACTACCCATGCAAACCATTAGGTTATGGCAACTACCCATTCAAGCAAAGCAACTTTTGAGTAGTGGGTAGTTTCTAAAGCTTCAACGGCAACCATTTTTTTAAACAGGTTATAGATGGAGCCATATTGTTTCTCCTCATGTCAACATGACCTAGGCCATAAATTGACTTGGACTAACATCGACCAAAATTGGTCACATGGCTTAGGCCAAAAATTGGCCTAGACCAAGATTGGTCACATGGCCTAGGCTAGAAATTGACTTGAACCTAAATCAACACAGATTGGTCATATGGCTTGGATTGGCATCGACCAAACTGATCTTAAGGCTTAGGCCAGAAATTGGCTTGGACCGGCATCAACCAAAATTGGTCATATGGCTTATGCCAAAAATTGGCTTGGACCTGAATGTATGCATTGGACCCAATATGACATGGTTGCAAAGAATTAGCTTGAACCCATATTAGTCATATTAATTGGCCCCGTCAATCTAAGACAGTTTGACAAGACCCATGAAATTCATTAGGTATGATACATGGAACGACTCCATGCCATATAGCGGTTGCCGATCGTGGGCTTGATAGTGGGACCCGTAGCTAAATGGATTTAGGCCCATCTATGTATAAGTGGGCTCAATGCATTCTTGGGTTTACGCCCATAGAATCGTCACCCGCAACAAGGGTCTTGTGCCCAATAGAAGTTTGACAATTTTTTATAACATCAAAAGTGAGGCAACACAAATGATGTGTAGACCCCGAATCAAATAAGGTCCCAGCATTTCTAGCACTTATCAAAATAGTACCTTCCATAACATTCCTAGCTGCTTCTGGTTGCTCATGATCCACTGCTTAGACTCTTCCTGCTTGCCGTGGTCGTTGTCTTGCCTGTTGACGTTGATGTCCTTGCCTTCCTTGCTGTTGTTGTTGCCTCACAGGTGGTGCTGGTAGTGCCAAACACAGTGGTGGAGCGGGTAGTGCTGGTCTACCTTGCTGAGGAGGAGGTAGTTGAGGTGTCCTGTTACCACCTCTATCTCTGGGACATGCAGCTGCATGATGCTCCATTGATCCACAAAGAACACATGCCCCTGTATTCCTTAAACACCTCTCAGTCAAGTGCCCCTTCCCATAAGTGTCACATTTTGGTGCACCAAACACCACACCTTTCTGCCTTTTCTGCTAAAAACCTTTTCCAGACTGAGACATACTTCTTTTTGGGTTTGCATTCCTCTTATTGATAGTCATTTTTTCTACGGTATAAGCTATTTCCACCGCGTCATCAAAAGTCTCTTGCCTTTTGTACTCACAACATGTTATTCATACATAGGGTGGAGCCCGCCAATAAACCTCTTTACTTTCTCTTCCTCAGTATCAACTAGATCTTTAGCAAACTTTGACAATTGGAGAAATGTATGCACAAATGTTGCCACTGTCATTTGATTTTGTTTTAGAGCTACGAACTCTTCTTCTTTCTTCTGATACACATGATCTGGTATAAACTTGCGGCGGAACCATTCCTGAAATGTTTCCCAAATTGTGGCATTGGGCATTACTTTATAGGAGTCCCTCATGCTCTTCCACCAAACCTTAGCAACCCCTCGAAGCATCGAGGCAGGGAGCACTACACATTGCTTGTTGTCACAAATGACTGTTTCAAACACATCACCTATATGCTCTAACCATTCATCTGCTTGTATTGCATTTTCTTTTCCTTGGAACTCAGTAGCTCCTCTTTTCCGAAACTTTTCATACAAAGCGCTCGGGTCCTTGTCCTTAGACCGGATGACTACTTGTGTTCCCATATTTGGCCGTACTTGAGCTAGATCTTGCTTGGCCATTAAGATAGCTATGTTTTCATTGGTCTTGGCCATTTTCTCCTTAGCATCATCATTCGGGCATCCCTAGTAGGTGGTTCATTTTCGACCACCACAAATGGGTCCTCATGGTGGGATTCGTTGTTTCCGTTTCCGAAGCTGGACGCCATATATCTGTAAGACAAATTTCAAAGTTGAGTTAGGACTACACTCTAACTCCCCCTCCTTACAATACTAACAATAGACACAATACTAACAATAAACTAATCCTTACAAATCTATACTCTTAATCGGTTCTAACGTAATCTCACAACGTTTCTAAGAGTTTCTACGTCTTTAAGAAAGACTGTCAGTGGGCTTTGATACCATACTTACATATGTCACATCCCAGTCACGAATCACCTTGGCCTAGGGTAATCCCCAAGGCGTGACACGCGTACTCCCATAATATTATACCTGCCTCGAGTCAAGTACAACACCACGAAAGAGAAATTTTCTCTATTCCACTTGTGAGGCTAGCTCACTTACACCTGTCAATAACATTTAATAGCGGAAGCATTTCAATAATACACAATTAGGTACCATTTCATGAGCAGTCCTATTTAAAAGTTAAAGTATCAACTTTATAAAAAAGGTCATTACATATTTGAACCAAAGTAGGGATTAGAAAAATCACCCTACACCCCTATACAAAAAGAATCTCCACAACTAACTTCTTGATCTAACTAGTCAAACTCACACAAAAATGAGTCAGTCACACTCAAGCTCTCAAAAGAATGTATCCACATCGCTCTTCAGTGGATAACTACAAAGGCTCGTTATCCGGCCACTCTTCTAATCCCGGAGGAACCTCTTCGGTTTCCTCCTCTCCCTCCTGGGCCTCCTCAGGATCAGGAGTTGTATCTGCTTCTGTGACACCAAAGATAGCATCTTAAATACGACGATGTAGCAACTATAGGCATTAATAAGGAAATAAATAATGTTTCAAATCGAATTAAATGAGAGTTGATTAAAAGATGTCAATATCTAGTAATTACTAGGCAATTGTGCAAAATCAAATAATTCATGCTTTACAAATCAAATGGAGAATAAAACATACTAATTTGGCTACTACATTAAGCACATCCTCTCAATAGAGAGCAAATCTAGTTGGGATGTCATCAGCATCCCGGCAAAAGGCTGACTGGCTACCCGAATCTGGAGTTCCGGTACTCCAGATGACTTACTGTAGTAGTCTCAAATAATAAACCGAGTGTAATCCCGTCGAGTAACACAAGGTCAAAGTTAAGTAGTGCGGACTCAATCGAATCGAATAATAATTGAATGTGAATAAATTCCCATATCATATAATCTCATAATCTCAGATAGAATCGAAACAAGTAGCAATTGTCCACACTTGTATTATTTCAAGGAATCAACTCCGAATATAGTAATCGATCAACTCCGAATATAGTAATCGAATTAGAATTACACCAATATATAATGCATTGATAAACCAATTTGAAGTCAAAGATAATATTCAACTCAATATGAAATGCAATGAGTTTAAGGAATCAAGATAATTACTAACCAACTCAAATCTATTTATCCATCGTCTCTCACCGTCCATTACAAGGTAGTTTTAGAAGGTCAACGTATTACTATCATGTGTTTAGTGCCACTGATTATAAGAAAGATACGCTGAATTTCTAAACCAATCCTCATGGCATAGTTTTATACTAATGGATAAGATCTATGAGTGTTCTCAGCCTCAAATGAACATTCATAGAGTTATAGGTTTAGACAAATGAAGAGGTTAAAGGTTTCATTCTAAAGTCATAAAAGTCCTTTTTAAATCTTAATCACCTATTGGTTTAGGGTGTGCACCATAATTCTCTTTAGGGAGGATTATGGAGGGTTATCATAGGGTAGGGATGCAAACACCCTCCTCTAATTAGGCCAAAAAACCCAAACAAATAGCTTCAGGTCCACTCAAGCGGATGCCATCCAGTGGGTTTGTGCGCTTTGAGCGCCTATTGCGCGCTCGAGTGCCCGTCCCGGAATTTTGAATCCATACAGTCTATTAAGAAGCAACATGCATTTCGATTTAAAGATTATACTTGCCTTAATCAAAGCTTCTCAAGTCCTCTTTAATAATCTTAGCTCAAACCACCAAAATCCCAAATTGAAAACCTAATCAAGAATGAAATTTATGGTAAAGATGATGAGAATGCATGCATGTAAGAATATGAGTCTCCTTGACCCAATACTTCACTAATTTTGAAAGAGGGAGTTGTGTTCTTACCTATTGTTGTCAAGGACAGTTTTGAAAGGAGTATCTTCTCTAGATAATGCTATGATGATGAAAAGGAGGTAATGAAGTTGCACAATCCAACATTTGATTCCACATGCAAGTCTCCTCTTTGATGGCTTTGAAGAGAAATCAATGAAAGGTGAAGAAGGGTGAAGTGCAGGGATCTTTCTTTCTTTCCCAAATCTGAAATGATCGAAGGAATGAAGATGGAGTTGGTTTTTAAATGCTTTGTCCATCTTTTATAAAAGGGTCCAACAACAAGTTCTTATTTCAATTTGAGTCTATTGGTGGCCCACTTGCTCAAAGAGTGATCAAATGAAGTAGAGTTCAATATGAAAATCGGCGTGCTCATCGAGATACGCGCGATGATGTCAAGATGACGTGTATATGATGAAAACTCATAAAAACTGAATTTATGTAACAGTCCTCGGTTCTAGTTAAACTAGCCAAATAGTGTTCAAACTACCGACGCAAGACTCATGATCCAACTAACCATCCTAAAGAAGCTAATTTAAACAAGAATGACTTAATTTGTAACTAAGTGTACTTAAATTAAGAAAAATAATTATTTATATATATTGTAAGTGTAGGATTCGATTTCGAAATTGGAATTCGATTTCGCAATTGATTGAGAAATTGAGCTTCAATTTTGATTTCAATTGCAAAATTGGATCTCCAATTTCGTTTTTAATTATGAAATCAAGCTCGATTTTGCAATTGATTTTTCAATTGGAATTCAATTTTAGTTTGAATGAGAGATAAAGATAAGAGGACACTCCATTCTTTATCTGTAAAAGCTTGTAACACATGATCATGTTTTGAATATCGTCAGGTAATATGAAGGTTTATCAGGAATGTGACGAGGATAAGTGCCTTATGTGATTTTGAGTTCTCATGATGTATCCTTTATTGATTTTATTTAAGAGAAATGATCGGGTGAGAACAGTTCTTACCCGATCTGTGCGAAGTCTCATCTAAGCCGTCCGTTTCCAAAACGCCATCCAACAGTCCAAGTTAATGCTATATAGGGAGACCTTTAGGGAAAATAACATACAAACGCATATCTCTAGGGCTTGAATCGATGAGGAGTGACTGAAACATACAGCGCCCGGGATTTGGCACCTCTACGCATTTCTTCTTCAACGATTAAGGGATCGCAACATCTCATCTGTCTCTTCTTCTTCTTATTCTTCTCCCCTCTCTCCTCCGATCGTCCTCGACGCCTCAGAATCTGCCCCGCCTCAAATCCTCTCCATCTTCTCTTCCCCTCCATCTGCTCCGCCGCGGCCTAGATCCTCCCCACCTCAGATCTTCTCAAATGGTTGCAGAAAAGGGAAATCATTTGAACGCAGAAGACCCAGCTCAAACCCAGTATTTAAGGATCCTCCTTGTCGTCCAACCATTCTGTCCCCAAATGAACGCAGAAGACCCAGCTCTCCAACTGCGCCTCCAGGTCTGGACCCCCTCACAGCAGCTGTCCCCATCTTAGTTTCATGGCACATGGCCATCAGGGACGTCCATCCCCGTCGATGTCACAACCCTCTCGCAGCAACCATTCCCATGTGAGGCGTCCATCACAATCGAGCTTCTGCAGGTTTTCCCTCTCTCCTCGTCCATGTGATTTGATGCTTTTTTTTTTCATGTCATGTGATTTTTTCCTATGATGCGCTGCCCGGCTTATGGTCGAAGGTGATTTCAATTGCTTTTAGAATAATTGGAAATTTAGATTTTACATCAACTTTGGCGAGAAAGCATCTATAATATTGACTGAAACCTATGTTTCAAGTTTCAACACATGAAATTTAGAGTTCAGGTTTTTATTTACCAATGAATTTCTCTTCTTTGTTTTTTTTTAATTATTTAAGATTGTCAAAAATTATCGGCTCTCTGTTGGGATCTTTTTCGTGCGTCTCATTCTTGGAAATTTCTTGTTTTGGGAAACTATTGAGAAAATTCGTAAATTTTGGAGTTTGTTCACACATGTGCACTCCTAAGTCCTAAGAAGAGGAATTATTGGAAAAGTGTGGATTTTGAATGAGTTCGATGATGCAAACACACAATCCCAATGCAAAACCATAAGTTGCTGTGGATTTGTGCCCTTTCTCAGTTCTAATGTATGTTTCTAGTCTACTTTCTGTAGACTATTAAATGATTTCACCAATTAAGGCTCTGATCTTATTTACCTGTGGGGTGTCTCATTGGGTTATAATTCAATTGAATTTTGTGAAAGATTTACTGTCAACAAAGTTTACTGGGTGTACTGTTTTTCAACTAAAATATGTGAATGATTTGCTTCCAGTAGAGTGTTAAAGTTCAATCCTTTGCATAGGATCATTGTGGGGTGGGGTGCTCTAACCATTCTATTTGTACAGGAAAATGCTTTGTAAAACTACTCCTTTGGGTTATGAAAAGATTTGAGTACAGGGCCACTCCATAGTTTTTCCCCCCAACCATATGCAGTGGCCACCCCTGCCAGGCTGGTTCCACCATGATCCCAACACCCAGTTAGATTAGAGGACACTATTGTTGGCAATGTTTGGAATATAATTGTTGATTTAAAAAGCGGCCAAAGCATCGTTCTTATTACTTTTATTTTGTTTTGTTTTGCATGTATTTTCATGGCGTGGTTCTATTGTTGTCCTTAAAACATCCACAAGAACAAAGCAGGTCCATCATTACCAATTAATACATTTATACCACAGGTTGAGGAGGAGAAAATACCCAAAGTTGGATTTATTTTTTATAGGGAGATTCTAAATGCCCCCCCCCCCCCCCCCCCCCTAATGCTGTACACACCCACATCCCGTAGTGTGAACAGTGATTTTTCACAGTTCACACAAGGGGATGTGGGTGTGCACAGCACATAATGGGGGTGCATTTAGAATCACCATTTTTTTATAACATAGAGGAGGCTTACGATGCTTATAACATTTATGCGAAATTGGCAGGTTTTAGTATCAGATGAAGCTCTAAGACAAGGGTGAATAATAAAGTTGTGAGGAAAAAAATTGTTTGCCCCAAAGAAGGTTCGAGGAAAGAAAAATTAGGCGGTGACTCTATACAGTAGAGACGGAACTCAGATACACGGCAAAATTGTGGGGCACACCTTCAAATTAAAAAAAAAAAGGAGGGGCAATGGGTGGTGTTTAAAATTATTGTGGAACGTACTCATTAATTAAGTACCCATAGAAAGACTCATAAGCTACGATCACACCGTATAGTCAGCACTCCCAAGAAAGAAAAATTGATCTATACTTATGGGGCTGCTAATTTACGGCCAAGGGATTAAATGGCACTTCTAGAGCTACATGCGGGTGGGAGGGATAAAGTTGGTTTTACTAAGACAAATTTTCGAAATCAAATTAGAAACAAGAGGGAAGAAACAAAAGATGAAGATGGTGAAATGTTCTTTGAATACTTTAAACAAATGAAAGAGAGAGACCTAAGATGTTATTTTGCTATTGAGAAAGATGATGATGATCACATTAAACATGTGTTTTGGGCTGATTACTATTTTCAGAAGTCATATTCAGAATTTGGGGATGTTGTTTCATTTGATAAAACATACAATACAAGTAGATATGATCTTGTTTTTGGTGCGTTCACCGGAATTAATAACCATGATCAATCAATATTATTTGAATGTTTTCTAATATCAAATGAAACATTTGATACATTCGTGTGGGTTTTTAACAAATGGATTGAAGCAATGCGAGGGGATCCGCCAAAGGCGATCTTAACGGACCAAGATTCTGCAATTACAAAAGCGATCAAGTTCGTTTTCCCCACCACATGCCACCGTTTTTACTTGTGGCACATTATGCAGAATTTACAAAAGAATTTGGGTGGAATTGCGATTCATAATCCGAACTTCATCAAAACATTTAAGAAGATTGCATACAATTCAATCACAATAGAACATTTTGAGATGGCTTGGAAGGATATGTTGACTGATTTTGATCTTGTAGACAATGAATGGCTGCATTCGATGTACGATATTCATGAGATGTGGGTGCCAACGTACTTGAGAGACATAGTTTTTGGAGGGATGTCTACAACTTCAAGAAGTGAGAGTATCAATGCATTCCTTAAGCAATACGTGACACAAAAGAATGGTTTGTATGATTTTATGTTGCGATATGAGCAAGGCATCATGACTGAAAAGTATCATCAGTTGAAGGCTGATCGTGACACTATAAATGGAAGACCAAAATTGATGACAGATTTGCCAATGGAGAAGAGGATGTCTGAAATATATACGAAAAAGATGTTCTACAAGTTTCAAGTTTCCAATTAGCAGATCTCCAAAATTTTCTATTTGGATTAGTCTTTTTATATGAGGTTAGACAAATCATCTCTCCACATGAGCATTTTGGCACCCATTTATTGGAATTAGAATTGGACGACGACATGGCTACAATAAATTTAGTTGCAACTTCATTCATTAACCATTAATCCCAAATAGAGGCACATTACTAGGAAAAATTCCAAACATTAATGAAGCATTAAAATTAAAAATGTTAAAAAAGAAAATGAAAAATAAATAATAAAAATAATCCAATAGAGATAACTAACCTTTACTGAAAATATTTTCTGTTTATTTACATTCAAGAGTTTAGAAATACACTAGTAAAGTAAGAATAAAATAAAAAATATATTAGTCTTTAATGATCAAAAAACAACCTTCTGCAACTTGAGTGCCTTTTGAAACTTAATCAAACATCTCAGATCCAACTTCATCGGAAAAAAATTGTTGGATATAGATCTTAAACAATAAACAACAATCAAAAGACACTTTTACCAAACTACAAGCATGAAAAAAATATAAATCAAGAACAACATCTAAAAGAATGAAAAATGTGGCTCCAATTTGTTGGTTGTGGAGGGTCTCTCTTTCCTAGTCGGTTTGAGGGTTTGAGGGCCATGGCGTTCTCCAATGTGTATATTCTACAGGGACTGGTCATTTTTTTGGACCGACTTCAAACCCCCAACAGGAAAAGGCAGGTTGTTCTTTCCATCTCATTAGTCCTTGGATGTACTGAAAGGCACAACTCTATCATTGTCAAGGCTATCGCCAGATCATCAGTACTCTTGATGGTTTGGACAGTAACAAAGATTACAAGAACCATTGTACAACCCTTATTTTGTCTTTTAAGATATGCATTATTAGAAGAATGAGGTAAAGCAAATCAAATCCATTAAAGCAAATCAAATCCATACTTTGCTTCAGATCTAGGTCAAATCGAATTTTTGAGGGGGAAGAAGCCTACCGTCAAAGACGATCGGAGGGTGGGGGGAAGAGCGATTCAAGCAAGACGTCGAAAGATTTCCCCCTTTTTCGTCGAATAAGAGATGTTTTCCCCTTTTCGTTGAAGATAAAGATTTTTCTGTGTACTGGAGGAGAGAGGGGAGAAGAAGAAGAAGAAGAAGAGAAAGATGAGATGTTGCAATCCCTTAATCGTCGAAGAAGAAATGCACAGAGGAGCCGGATCTCGAGCGCTGCAGGTTTCGGTCTCTCCTCCTCATTGATTCAAGCCCTAGAGATATGCATTTGTATGTTATTTTCCCTAAAGGTCTCCCTATGTAGCATGAACTCGGACCGTTGGATGGCGTTTGGAAACGGACGGCCCAGATGAGACTTCTCACAGATCGTTTGAGAACTGTTCTCACTCGATCATTTCCCTTTATTTAATAGATCCCTCGTTTTGAGGAGGAAAAGAAAAAACACAAGCTCCACAAATCTTGTGGTAAGGTGCTGGAATAGAGTTTGGACCAAAGGCAAATTTTTGACCTCTTTGGTGGGGACCACTTATCAATAATTTTAAAATTATTGAAAATTATTTAAAAATTATATTAGTTAAAATTTATAAATTATACTACCCGTGCTAAGCACGGACATGTTTTGCTAGCACTTAAACTAAGCAAAAACATAATTAGTTAATACTAAAAACCATTAATTTGGAACAGGGTGTAACAATTCATAGGAGAAAAATCTTTCGGCAGCCAAAGATGGCCCGGCAACGTTTCAGTAGCTCAACTCTCATTGCAGTCTTTCTTGTGGCTTTTGTCACGCCCCCAAAAGTGAAACCGGGGTTATGCGTGAGATTAGGGCCAATTAAAACATTTCTGATATTAAACAAATGCAACGTGACCCCAATCATGTCCCATTCAGATCGAAGACCGCTGTGAGGTAGAAACATTTCCTTAAATATAAATATAATAATTAGCGAAAGCTTCATAAATGCAAGTGGTATCTTAAAGATGTATAGTTTAAAAGCAAATACTGAATACATTAACTAAGTTCAAGTTGAGACTGTTAACCACAGTATTAATTACAGCATTAGGCCACACCAAACCTCGGGCCTAATCAAAAGGATAAACAGATCAAAAGATGAAGCTAATCCAAAAGATGAAGGCTCTCGTGTACAGGGTCGATACGGCTATACAAGGTCGTCCGTACTATAGTCTAAGAGGTCATCAGACTGATCTACCTGAATCACCTCCGCCGCCTCCTCTTCCTTGGAGTAGAAGGGCTCGGTACTTATGCACAAAGAGTGGTATCATCAGACACAACGGCCGGCAAGCAGTATATATATATATATATAAAGCATCAAGATATGCAGTAGGAATAAGAGCGAACGAGTAGACATAATGAAAGGAAATGCATAGTATTCTGATCATAAGAGATACATAGCATTCGAATAATAAACAGACTATCAAAGTAGGCGGTCCACGTTTGTTTCCAACGCACCCACGTCCATGAGTGAGCGTCAAAACCCAGTGTTCAATAACAATAACAATTCCAACGCATCCACGTCCATGAGTGAGCGTCAAAACCCGATGTTCAATAACAATCACAATTCCAACACACCCACGTCCATGAGTGAGCGTCAAAACCTGATGTTCAATAACAATAACAATTCCAACGCACCCACGTCCATGAGTGAGCGTCGAAAGGGATCCTAAGTCCATCATCTAAGTTCTCAATGTGATCCCCAAACAAAGTAAAACAAACGAAGCTAATGAACACGTTCGTTACATGTAGATAGTACCAGACGGTACAACTCAGAATCAAAAGCGATAGACAATCCAATCATAAGTACAATGTTAATCCTGAAGCATCGCACAACCTACTCAGTCAACGAAAGGATTAGGGTTTACGATACTCGGACGAACAATCTTCGTGCATAGATTTAAAGAAGGGTATCTCGTTGTCCCGTACCATTTAAGATTGAGTTTGGTTAAGTCCCGATACGACCGGATTAACCTTGAAGAATGTCGGCTAAAACATCCTCACAATAAGTCAAATGAGTCCATAAAAAGGGTAACCAAGTTCCACCTAAGTTCATCCAAGAATAGGGTGAAAAATCCTTTCCAAGAAGGAAATCACAGTTGGCCCTGTCAACCTGGCCCTTGGTTGGTCGACCCTATACACAGCGAGCCCGGTCAACCTGAGAAAGTCAGGTCGACCTCCTCCATATGTACCAGGTCGACCCGGCCCAAGCTCGGTCGACCGGCAGTTGTAAGCCAGAGAACCTGACTCTGTGTGGCCGGTTGACCGCGCCCCGAGGTCAGTCGACCGCGTGCACTGCGGAAACGGAACCCAGGTTCTGTTTCTACAAGGAATGGATCCAATTTCATTCTTCTCTTGCCTGAACCAGATATACAATCAAATCATGCATATAACAAGTCTATTCTAATTCTAACAATCCATCTGATCAAGATATAAACATCAAAATCCATTTCATTAGGCTAACCAACCTAATTATCATGTTTTCAAACCTCTAAAGCATCCATTGAACCAATAACATCTAAATCCTCATTTTTCCATACAAATCAAGGTAGACAAAAGTAGCAAGCATAAATATAGATATATACTAGCCTTAGATGCAGAGCTTAAGAAAATCCAAGAGAAATTTGGGGAAAAACCCTCTTTAGCTCAAAATAGTGAAAATGGCTTCCAAACCTAAAACCTCTCTACAAATGAATGAGCTCATCTAATCCATTTCTAAGTCAAAGGAAGAAAAATAGTTAAACTAAAAGCTTGAGAAGCTTACCTTAGAATGGGTTGTGAATGAAAAGATTAGAAAAGAGAATGGTTATGATCTTGGAAGCTAGAGGAAGAAGACAATGAGGCTTGGTCGTCGACGCCAGAGCTCCGGTGACCGTCGGCAGTGAGAAGGCAATGAAGGGGCTGGGGCTTGAGGAGGTATAGTGAATGAGAGAAAGAGATGAATGAATGAGAGATGGGATTGGGGTTTATATGAGGTTAGATAAATGGGAAATTCAAGTTTAGTCCTTGGTTTACTAATGTGATTATTTGGGCCTCTTCGACGCGTTGAATCGAAACGTGACTGAAGACTAAAGTTTGTAAAATGTCGAGACCTACCCGATGCACCCAAGCTCACAAAAACTAATAATCTCATAAAAACCCCTAAAAGCTTCCCAAATTGCAAATCAACCCCTATTCTACCCAAACGCACTCCGAATCACGTGAGATCCATACTTCAAACCCGACTCGCTAAGACTCTAAACACACTTACTAACTAATCAAGTAATTAATTAAAATCAATAGAAGGTTAGGATACGGGATGTTACAGCTTTCCTCCTATTTTCTGTTCTATGTATGACCTCTCTTTCTCTCTCTCATGATTTTGTATAACGTGAACATTCAAAGTTTTATATGAACATTCAAAGTTTTATCTCGTATTTCTAAAATCCGATTTTTGGTACGATCGATAAATAACAAGTGCTGTCCAAATTAAAGTTCTTATGAGAATTTTTTAAGTTCAGGGGGGAAGTAGTGGTCTGACCCATGGTTTTAATTTTATTAATATTTGTGAATCTTTACTCTTACTCTTTTCTCTTTGATTGTAATAAACAAAATTTGTGGATTTATCACTTGCAAAATTTAAACCTAAGATTGTAAATATATAGAAAAAATATGAAGTGGGATTTGTGTCAACTTTTTTCGAAGGCACCCTAAAATAAGTTTTGGTATTATGGAGTTTGATTAAGTTGTTTGCTCATTTTAATTCAATGTTGATCTGTTTGCAGCTTCTGGAGTGATGAACATTAGAAAGAAGCTGATTAACATTAGAGGAAATGTCCCAACAGGCAATTGTATTGGGAAGTGCTCAGACTTTGAGGACTGCAATCAGCAGTGCATTAACCATGGCAACAACAACGGCCAATGTCAAGCAAATGATTGTAGTTGCATTCAGTAGTAGGAGCTGTTGAAGGCTGCTAGTTATAATTATTACATGGAAGGGATTAATGTCAAGTCCTTTTTAAAGGTCTCTTTATATTACAATTAGTGTCTTGAAGGAAATTATAATGTCCTTGTTATAGGATTTTTAGTTTTACATAATTACATTGTTCTGATCTTGTGGATCCCATTTATTCATTGCATGTGGTGAGCCACCTTAGCAAGGCCACTTCCTTATGCTGATTGCTTTGGGTTTTGGCCTTAAGTTATATTGGTTTTGGATGATTTAATGACATAGGATTTCTTTTTAATGCACCTCCCAAACATTGGATGGTTTTTTGATTGGTTGATGTATTTTTTTTTTAAAAACGGTAACAAAGATTTCACATTAAAAGAAGGAGGAAAAGAATACAACAAAACTTAAAAAAAATAAAAAAAATAAGGAGTTAGAAGGTGCAAGAGAGAAGCACCAACCACAACTCCAATTACAAGATGACACCCACCCAAGGAATTAACCTATTCACCCCTTGCTTTGCTAGCACATCAGCCATTGAGTTGGCAAATCTACTCTCATGACGGAAGGAGACATTAATACGAGCTGAAATCTCCCTAATTTCATTGAAGAGGAATTGAAATTTCCATTGGTTAGACTTTCGGTTAGATACTTACACAATCACATTTGAAGAATCACTTTCTAACACAAGGGCACCATTGTAAATCGTTGAGAACAACCTAAGACCTTCCAAAATTGCTTGCACCTCCGCTTCATTAGAGTCACACACACCAACATGCTTGGAGAACATAAGAACGACATCACCCTTGTTATTGCGAAGCACTCCTCCAATCCCCACTGAGCCCGGCTTAGCCCTTGAAGCACCATCCACATTAAACTTTAAAACTCCATAAGAAGGGGGACTCCAAGGAATAGATCTCCTCTCCTTACGCGGGCAACATCCCATGCAAGCTCCCCAATTAGAAAGAATATCATCAAAAGAAAACTCGAAGAACTCCTTTCTAATCAAAGCCCATTTAGCAATTCTGAAAGCGATTTTAGATATCAAAACTTCTAATGAGGAAGAAGAGCTCCTAAATATTCTTTCGTTCCTTTCCTTCCAAATAGACCATAAAATGGCAAATGGGATTATCCTCCACAACACCTTACCACATCCCACAAAGCACCCTCCCACCCATGATTGGACCACCTCTGTGATATTCTTTGGGCAACACCAAGCAAGACCGCATCTCCCGATAAAGTTGCTCCAAACATAGGACGCCACCTCACAATGAAGAAAAAGATGATTACTCGACTCCTCTTCCTTTCCACACAACACGCAAAGATAAAAAAAATTGATTGGGAACCACCCGCTCCTCCTCAGATTATCCACCGTGGCAGTTTTCCCTGCAACTGCTAACCAACAAAAAGCCTCAACTTTGGGAGGAACCAGCCCCAACCACACTAGGGAGGAAGCGGCTCTATGAGAGGGAGTTCCTTCCAAGGCCAGGTAGAAAGATTTAGCTGAGAACTCCCCGGAGATGGAATGTTTCCAAATCCAAGAGTCCTTAGAGTCCCTGCAAAAAATGTGTTAGTAAGAACACTCAATAACTCATCATATTGGCTCCCCTCCAATCGCCGTAGACTCCTCTTAAAAGTTACCTCCCATATAATACAACCACTCCTCTCTTCAAAACAATCACTTACAGAAGAATCCTTCTTAATCGCTAATCGAAATAGCATGGGAAACACACTATACAAAGGTCCCACCCCCAACCAATCATCCAACCAGAATCTGACAACTCTACCATCCTCCACCACAAAACCCACCCCTTTGTGTCAAGTTTCACCCCTCATATTGGATTCATCTCTAAATGAAGCAATAGCCCTCCATACGCCCAATCTACAATAGCTAGGTCCCATCTTAGGCCACCACCCCCATATGTCCTCACCATATTTGATGGCAATCAGCCTCCACCAAAGAGCCTCTTTTTCCTCCCCAAACCTCCACCGCCATTTAGCCAACAACGCCCAATTCTTGTTTTCCAAATTGCCTAGACCAATGCCTCCAGCAAATTTAGGTTTAATCACCTCACTCCACTTCATCAAATGTAATTTCTTGTTATCCCCATGGCCCGCCCACAAAAAGTCTTTTCTAATACGATCTATGCTCTCAATCACGGCCTTAGGCATCTTGAAAAGAGACATGTAGTAAACTGGAAGATTGGATAGGCAAGCTTTGATAAGTGTAATTCTCCCGCCTAATGAAATATAACGCTTTTTCCATGAAGACAATCTCCTCTTGAATTTGTCAATCGTTGGATTCCATAATGCCTTTGATCTTGGTTTAGCTCCAATGGGAAGCCTGAGATAAACAATAGGAAGCCTTCCTAAACAATAGGAAGCCTTCCTGACCTGCAATTATCGATGATTATATTGGTTATGTTCGTACTTGTAATTGAGATGTAAGGTCTTGTCCTATAGAATGGCAGTGGATCCATATTTGCCCACATTACTCTTAAAGGCTTGACCCAAAATAGTTGTGTATGGACGATCTGGATGGATCTGACCTGAGATCGGGTCATTTGTCCCTTTTTTCTGACAGGGCTATTGGTTCAATAGTGTTAATTTCACTTGATGAACCAACGGACCAATCTGTAGACAGGGCTGTGAGACTATGGTGCAAACACCACACATTTATGAGTGTACTTGGCCAGTTTTGCGGTTTTTCTTGCTTTTATTTTAAAATAAAATAATGTAAATATTGTGTTTAAGTCTATATATGATTTTTTTCTTATGGAATCCATTGACCTAAATCAAGATCCGACTTAAGACTAATGGGTCCAAATATTGGACATGTACCTTATCGACGTAGTGTTAGTCATTCAGGTATACTCAATGACCCTTCTAATTCATACATGGTTATTAGTTATCACATATTTATTTAGTTCATAAATATCATTTAAATACCTAATGAAGATCTGAATAGGACTTTTGAATACATAATCTATTGATGGTGTAAAATAAATTGCAACCTATTTGAGGATTTGATTTAACATAGGTCAGAATTGGAGAAATAAAATTTGTGCAGCCAAACCTAATATAGTTGGATCGTAGATCTCTCTCTCTCTCTCTCTATATATATATATATATATATATATATGTAGAGCAGGGCTCTTTTAAGCTGCAACTTAGCTTATCCTAAGCTAAAACAATGTTGGTCTCACAAATTAAAGTTAATTATCTTTATTTTTGACATGTTAAAAGTGGAAAGTTTAGTTTTGATTGGATTTGTCTTGATTTTGGTTAATCGACTTTAATTTATGGGACTAACACTGTTTCAGTTTAAGATAAGCTAAGATTTAGCTTAGGAGAGCTTCTCTCTCATATATATATATATATATTTGCGCTCCTATGAGAGCGTCTCTCACCTTACTAAATGTGAAGGCCCCCACCCTATCTCTCATTATTAGGTGAGAGATGTTCTCATAAGAGCATCTCCTATATATATATATTTAACTTAGCTTTTAAACTTATCGACCATGGATCAAGGGGTTAGAGGCATGATATTGACCCCAAATATGAGATGTGGGATCATCGTGAGTGGAGCTTCCCATTCCCCAATCCAATCATCAATGTGGCCATATGTAACATCCCACATCAGGGTGGACCAGGTCGTGACACCATAGGTGGCCCCCATCCAGCTGCATCACACGTAGTTTCTATGCAAGGTAAATGTATCATAATATATTCCAGGGGATAAGTCATGTTGGGTTAAATACCACGAGATACCCTCATCGCCAAATTGAAAAGAAAACGAAAAGTAAAAAAGTTTAATTCATGTTGCTTCTTGCTAGCAAGCATCAAGTGTTGATTTAGGTAGAAGCTCATGCCTCACCTGCAATTAGACAAGGCCTTTAAACATCATTCTATTTTGAATGTAGGAGATGGCAAATTGCATAGAACATTTAATTAATTAATAGAAAGATCGCATTGATCGAAAGAGCTAAGGATATAGATGCAAACTGGTCAGTCCTAGCCTGGACCATACTACACCCAGAATTGGAATCGTCTTCAAATGACAGTTCTAATTTTGACTCAGAACGTATTTTGTTGGGTCCAAAACCCAAATCCGGTTAAGATAAAAGGACCCAAATCCCATTTTGAAACTGTTTCCAACTAGATGACTGGGATTTAATTCTGGAAATACTTTAAACTTCCTCTTCATTTTTCATTTTTTTTTTATCTTTTCTTAAAATAAGATATCATTCAACTTATAATACTACATCAAATATACTACCTCTAGGATTAAAAAAAAAGTGTACAACTAAAGTTGATTTTGAGCTACATTTTGAAATTTTAAAAATTCGTATGCATGGTTTCGAGTCTAAGGCTCGTCCCGTTTTATCAATTGGAACCTAAATTGGGTTTTGTGCCTGATGTGAATTTAAATTCAATCTTTTAATACTGCAAGTGCACAGTTGTCTTTTTGAGACAGTGGCAAGTACATGTCGAATCCCACAAGGAGCACTACTAAGTTAAAATTCAAAATCTGATTTTTTTTTTATCAAAGATTAATAAGTAATTGAGATCCAAGAAAAGAAATTAGAAAAAATTCAGAAACACAAACTAATCAAATATATAAAACAGATCAGAGCATCCTAAATCCACTAAGCAAGATAATTAATCCATCCATGCAATTATTCTACTATTTGTCCCAAAAATAACTCAGATCTTAAACAAATCAATGTTTTGGATCCGGAAGATTTGTCTTTTGCAAAAATCAATTTTTAAGAATAAGGTCACAACCCAAGACCTCCTTCACCTCATAAAAGAATGAAAAATCATAAGCATGACTCATCAAATTAAGCATAAATTATCAAAGGATCTCAGCCCTAAGCACAATCTATCAAAATAAGTATAAATCATCAAACTATTTTCATTAGAAATCAAAACAGAGGCTGCCTAAGGCATGAAGACAGATCTATTATTCTAATAGAGCATGTATTTTGAAAGAGACAAGAAATAATAGAAAAATCACATAAATTAAATTAAAAATCTACTTAGCTTCATCTGTATGCTTCAATCCAGAAATCTAGCCAGCCAATGAAAAGAACTCCATAAGTAATTTCATTGATAGCATCTCCTTGTACAATGGTCTCTCAAAAATCTCTCTTCTAAAAATTCCTAATTTCTGGAACAGGGCTCCCGAATACCCAAAAATAATTCTTAAATTATATTAATTATGAAAATTAGGAGAAAGAGGAGAGAGAGAGGTATGGACGTCCAAGGGGAGGGAGTGTTCTCCTTCGTAGCTACTTTTTGGTTCCTTTTATTTCTCCGGTTATCTATCAGATACATTGAATCTGGACACCTTCTCTTCAAATTTGATTTATCTTTATTGATAAGGTACATCTCTTATCCTTTTTGAATTTGAATGAGGTGGAAGATTCTGGAAACCTCTGGGTAGCTTGGCTAATCTTCAGATGGGGTTCCACAAGAGATGTGCAGCAATTGAGTATCAACGGTGTGAATTTAATTGCAATCCCGTCTAAAAATGAATATAAAACTCTCTGGGCCCATAACTTTGTCCATATAGCTCTGATTTGCACGTTCTTGGGTTCTACGAATATCTACTCTGAATAAGCTTTCCAACGGTAGGTAAATTTCATCAATCCGACGGTCGGATTGAAAGTTATGGCCATTTGAAGATGAGTTGTCCTAAGAAAGACGGGATTAACTTCTAGAATTTTATTTGCAATGGATTCTATCTCTGCACAACTTTCATTTTTGAAAGGACATCAGATGTGGATTATTCAAATTATTCTTCTTTTGTTCCAATCAGAATTGTACTCTTTGAATTATCCATCAATAATTTCAAAGTTGCAACTACTGTGGACCCTGTCATGTGGGATATTTCATCTGCTTGAAGAGTGGGCCCTATGAGAAGTCTTCTACTGCAGTTAGGACTCTTCCACTGACATGATGAGTGGACCCCTCCTTTGATTAATTTGCATATGGCTTGTGTGTGGGGTCCACATGGTGGATTCTTCAATATACTTCAATTCAGTAATGCATAGCCCAGGATGACAATGTGTGCTTGAAGGTGGATTTCGTGACAGAGGCCTGCAATTATCATTTTCTGCACATTCCAATTCAATACATCAAATACTGAAGGGCCCATATTGAAGCGGGACCCATCCGGACAGAGTTCTACTCCAACTGGGACTCTTCGGAGAAAATTTGCAAAACATTCTAAGTTAATACAGAAAATGTATGAAAAGTATGAAAATTCAGGTTCGTAGGTGAAAATGCATGAAATGATGAAATCATATGAATAATGATGCAATTCACCTAATTAAATCCATAATTAATCCTAAAATGATACGTAAATGTGCAAATTTATGAACTCAACAGTGCCCAAATCTGTTATCATTCAAAACCTAAAATAGGATCCTAACTGGATTTTTAACGGGTCGGAACCTCTGGATAATCAAAGAATGAGATATCCATTTGGAACCTTAACATACTGTTTAACCATACAAATCATATCTCAGCTTTCCGGGAGATATATATAAACTCAATGTTTAATGTTAAATTCCTTTAAATGGAAATTAATGGTCCTAGTCCTACTTTAAAAGGATTTCCTAAACTAATCCATTATTTTATGAAGAGTATATTCGAATTATCAGAATTAATCTAGATTACAAATAATAATAGAAACGATATCGTATGAAGTGCTAAAATCTTCCCATTTTAAGAGTCCTAATTTCTCAAATGAAGAAGCTTAAAGAAATAACCAAAAAAAAAAAAAAAAAGAACTTACCTAAATTATTTGCTACAAAGAAAGCAAGAAGTTGTCACGACCCGGGCCCGAGATCCGGTAACCCTGAGCCGTGATCACCATACTTACTCCCGTAAACCCCGAATTAACCGAAATTAAAACGGAATCCACAAGGTATAACATTCTCAAAATACCTGTCAAATACAAAACTTCGCGGAAACATTCATATTTGACAATATTAGCTTACAATTTACATGTATACAAAATAAAGTTCTTATTCATGTATCATTTCCAATATACATTGATTAATACTGCATATTCAAAACATTATGCAGGTGACAAATTAATTACATTCCAAAATGAATTTATAAACAGTCCTCAAAACATTTTCCAAAACGTTTCAATTCCCATTTCGGACTCGGATACTCATTTCATATGGTATCCCGTCTGTTCCACTCAATCAGTCCTCCTGGAGGAACTGGAGCGGTCTCCTCCGTTGTCGCTGGGGGCGCTGCTACACCAGCATGATTAATCGGGCCTGTAATGCCATCAATAATACTAATGAACACGACGGTTCAACAATGTATAAACAATCTTGTATGTATAAACAAATCTTGTAACAGCATATTAACACATTCACATTGCATTATTAACAATTGCAATTCTAGAGAAATATAGACAATTTCTACAATGACAATGGAGATACAATGTCAATTAATAACGTGTACAAAATGGCCACTATCATAGCATTCATTGCATTGTAATTCATTTCATTACCATCTTCCCTCAAAGGAAGGATTCATTTTATTTACCATCTCCCCTCAAAGGGAGGATTCATCTTCCAATGGAAGGTATCAATCAATAACCGAAAATACAATCGGAATTTGGTGGGACTTACTAGTGTCCGGGCCAGGGACAACTAGCATCACCACGGAGCTCCGGAACACCCCAATATCCATCTGCTGTAGCAGGATTAGTCATACATTAATTCATTGAACTCATTTAGAGTTCTGATACAATAGCTAGGTAGTGCCAGACTCAAGGGTCAATAACCTTCAGTAAGAAATCCTTTTATGGATTCAATTTAACTCAATGATTCCTTTCATGACAAAGGAAGGGGATAACAATGATATCAATCTCATTAGATTGAATCACAATGATATAATGAGAGCATTATGAATCACCTATGGTTCTACTTGATCTTATCTCAATCCTAAACAACCATTCGGGTGTAACCATTAGTTTCCAAATGTACGTGTTATTCTCGATGAACATCACATTTATACATTTAATATATGTATTATTAGTCCCCGTAATTATCACCCGTGGAGCTTAGACAATTATCGAGTATGGTTCGTTCAAGGAACCCTTTTTAAAATACCATTAATTCTCAATAATTCAGTTTAACCCATGATTAGTCTTAAAACTAATCAGGGAAGCATTTATACTTACGAGACGTACTCTAAATTCTCGTAAAAATCCAAAACCCAAATTTTCACTAACTGTTATCGTTGGGCCAGTATCAGGTTCGCTCGAGCGAATTACTGTTCGCTCGAGCGGACCAAGATAGAACGTTGTTCGCTCGAGCGGACTCACTATTCGCTCGAGCGGACCAATACAAAACTATGTTCGCTTGAGCGCACTTAATGTTCGCTCGAGCGAACTCTTTAGAATTCCTGACAGTCCAAACATAACCTCGTTCGCTCGAGCGGACATACTGTTCGCTTGAGCGAACCCTTCAGAATTTCATCCGAAAATTCTGATACACTCTTCCTTCTTCTACTTTCTTTCTCCATTAATTTCCATAACCTGCATAAGAGATTTGGAACCTCCTGTTCCCTCCTCATATATCATTCATTCATCATTCAATCACAATAACACTTCTAATCATCCATTAAACATATCATTAAACCCATAATAACTCCCAAAACTCAATATAAATTGCACAAAATCCATGGAAACACTATGAACAACTATAATGGTTAACATTAATCACAAGAGATGCTTATACTTGCCTCTCTTGAAGTCAATGAATTCAAGCCCTCTTTTACTTAGCTTGGCTTAAGACCAAAATTTCCAATTTCAAACCCTAATCCATAAAAACATCCAAAAACACAACCATAAGCTATTTATGCTAGAAACTATGCCTAATCACTCATTGTAACTTGAAAATTCATTAAGAGTTCCATGTACTCACTTGTAGCTCAAAGGAGAAGGATTCTTGAGATCTCTATCAAGCTCTTCTCTTCAACAATGGAGGAATGGCTTGGGGAAGATGATGAATATGAAGATGAATTCCTCAAAAACCACTTCAATCACCCCTAATCTCACTCTTGATGAAGGAAATGGAAGAGAAAAGGAGAAGATGGCTCTAGGGTTTTTGCTTGGAATGAAATGAACCCATCTACCCTCTTCTCATTCTAAGATAACACTCTTCACACTAAAGCCCCCTCTCATTTAACCTATTTACATTTTGAGTCAAATGAGGCTCCACTTGCCCCATTTGAGGTCAAATGGGATCGTGTTTATTATGAAAGTTAACGTACTTATCGAGATACACACGTTGATATCAAGAATTTCCGTATTTAATGAAATACGTAAAAATCCGTATTTACGTAAAAGTCCTTAGTCTACCTTGTTTGAGTCTAAACTTATTTTAATCAATTCAATTCCATCCAAATCCATTCCATTATACTTAATGTATCATTTGAGACTGATTTGTCCCTCTTTGGTCATTAACCTTGATTAACCCAATTATTCATGCTTAATTAGCATTAATCTCAATTAATTAGTATTAATCACGATTAGTTAGGGTCAGGGTGTAACAGAAGTTATGACTGTACTTACTATTATACACTATATATATACACCCCCTTCAATCTTCATAAAGCAAAAATAGGTACTCAATGAATTCGGATACTGGAAGGCACCCAAATTAAATAAAGCCTGATCTGAACTTCAGATAGGCACCAACTCAAAGCTGAACAACGCAAACCCAAAATAAAGCCGCCTCTTATCACGCCAACCCATGCATGCATCCCTTCAAAAATTCACCAAAATAGAATGGAAATCACATTCTACCACAACTTCTACTTTTTTTTAGAAGCCACAATTTCTACTTGAATGCACACATATTTGAATGCGCACATATATATGATTATATGTGGTAAGAGAATCTTTGATGAAACTTAACAATATATTGACTTTTCTGAAGGGAATCGCAACAAAAATATATATATATATATATATATATATTCTACCCAGATTTCATACCTTATATGGGAACGTTGCCTTTTCCACAGATCTAGTGATTAACCTATAAAAAGGGCCCAAAGCCTTGATACAAACATATCATTATTCATAGGAGAAAAATCTTTCACCAACCAAAGATGGCCCAACAACGTTTCAATAGCTCAACTCTCTTTGCAGTCTTTCTTGTGGCTTTCCTCCTACTGTCTGTTCCATGTATGATCTCTCTCTCTCTCTCTCTCTCTCTCTCTCTCTCTCATGATTTTGTATAATGTGAACATTACGGAGAACATCAAGTTTTCTCTAGTATTTCTAAATCCGATTTTTGATGAGATAATTAATAACAAGTGCCGTCCAAATTAAAGTTCTGATGAGAATTTTTGAAGTTCAGAGGGGAAGTGGTCTGACCCATAGTTTTTCTTTTATTAATATTCATGAGTTTTTATTCTTACTCTTTTCTCTTTTATTGCACCAAACAAAATTTGTGGATTTATCACTTGCAAAATTTAAACCTCAAGTGTTACATAGAAAAAAATATGCCATTAATTTTTCCTTAAACGTTTTACAATTACACCCTAAAATAAATTTTGGTATTCTGGGGTTTTATTTAAGTTGTTTGCTTGTTTACAATGTTGATCTGTGTGCAGCTGCTGGGGTGACGAACATCAGAAAGAAGCTGAATAGCATTAAAAGAACGGTCCCAACAGGCAATTGTATAGGGAGGTGCACAGACTTTGTGGACTGCAATCAGGAGTGCATTAACCATGGCAACACCAAAGGCCAATGTCAAGAAAATGTTTGCTGTTGCATTCAGTAGTAGGTGCTGTTGAAGGCTACTAGTTATAATTATTACATAGAAGGGAATATCAAGTCCTTGCTAAAGGTCTCTTTACGTTACAATTAGTGTCTTATAGGAAATTCTAATGTCCTTGTTATAGGATTTTTAGTTTTACATATAATCACATTGTTTTGATCTTGTGGATCCCATTGATTAATTGGATGTGGTGAGCCACCTTAGCAAGGCCGCTTCCTTATGCCGATTTCTTTGGGTTTTGGCCTTAAGTTATATATGTTGGTTTTTGGATGATTTAATGAAATATGATTTTTTTATGCATCTCCCAAACGTTGGATGGTTTTATGATTGATTGATGCAGTTGATGATTATATTGGTTATACCAGTATTTGTAATAGATGTAAGGTCATGTCTTATAGAATGGCTGTGGATCCATATTTATTAAAGTTACTCTTATTGACCTAAAATAGTTGTGTGTGGACGATCTGGATGGATCTGACCTGAGATCGGATCATTGGACTTTCTAGTAGTGTAGCATTGTCACAAATAATGTTCCAGGTTTAACAGATAACTTTTTTTTTTTTTTTTCTGAGCTTGACTATTGGTCCAATAGTGATACTCCCACTTAAGAAATCAAGGGTTCGATCCTTGGGCATGACTGTGAGACTATGGTGCCAACACCACTCATATATGAATGTGCCAGCATGTTTTGTGGTTTTTTTTGCTTTTAATTAAAAATAAAATACTTTAAATATTGTATATAATTGAATGTACGATGTTTTTTCTTCTTTTTTTTTCCTTATGAAATCCTGGGACCTAAACAAAGATCCGACTTAAGAATTGGTCCAAATATCAGAGTTGTACCATTCCCATGTCCAGCGTAGTGTTCAGTCATTCGGATATACTTGAGGATCCTTCCTATTCAAACAGGGGTATCGTGTGTTCACGTAGTGCATAATTATCATTTAAATACCGATTTGAATTGGACTTTTAAATACATTGTCCATTGACAGTGTAAAGAAATTATAACCTATTTCGGTGAGAGACACCGTGATGGGGCCCACTCGGGGCCCCACTAATCACAAGGCCAGGGGTATGTAGAGAGCCATCCTTAATTGGCCCAGCTATCAAGTTTGGGTTCAATCCAATGCCTCTAACCCCTTATTTGTGGCCCACAAGTTTAATGACTTTTATTAAAGAGGATTTTTTACCCTAGATCCAACCATCCGTTCAATTCGGATGGGTGCAAATCCATGGGCTACAATGTCATTCAGGGGAGTCCCGCGTGTGTGGATGGTTCAGATTAGTGATAGGTGGGCCCTATATATCATGCCGTCTCTTTCCGTAAGATGATGAGAGCTAGATGTTCTAGGAGGGGATTTTAAGTACATAGGGTGAAGTAGAAAAGGGGGATTCATGTGCAAAAAAGGAAAAGTGCCATCACCCTATGGTGAGGGATGGATGCACATGAATATCCCCCATAAATATGTATAAATATATATATATATTTATGTATATATATACATACATACACACACTAGCAACAACGCCCCGTGCTTAGCCTGGGATAAATATAAGATATTACATTTTGAATTTATAAGATATCAAAATTAATTTTAAACATATAAGAATATATTCATGCATATTTATATAAAAACGGTCAATACATCTTCAATCACAAATACAAGTGGTTAACATCAACAATAAACTATTACAAAGATAAAGCTCAAAAATCCATTCAACAACAGCGAAAAAATCATAATAATAGCAATAATTACTAAAGAAGATATAGAAAAGCGAATTTTGTTAATATATATAATATTAGTAATAAGAAATGCATTCAAGTTTTTGTAACCCTTTGATAATTTCAAAGCCCAATAAAACAAAGTCACCCCATTTGGACTTGTTTGTGTAAAAAGAAGACTCTAGTTTATGCAGATTTTTATTTCTTCATGAGAATGGAATTTTGTATTTTCGTAGAAAATCAAAGTCGTCTCTATTAAGGAAAAATGATTCATTTTTTTCTTCTATTTTGACAGGTAAAAAGATGAAAATCTTGAGAAGATGGAAGATAGATGGTATTTTGAAAACTTTATTAATGTGAATTGTTGAAAGGTGGGCCCCAAATATTAAAATAAAAAGATGACAATCTTGAAATGATGGAAGATAGATGGTGTTGAGAGAGAGAATAACTGAAGCAAAATAGAGAGATTTTAGGGGATATCGATTGAGAGACTTTAGGAGATAGAGGATATGGATAGAGATTTTAGGGGATATTGATTGAAAGACTTTAGGAGATAGAGAATATGGATAAAGAGAATATATTTTTGAGGAAAAATTATGGCATTTGATGACATGGCACCTAAAGCACTCTATGTTTTTTCTTCATATTTATTTGAAAGGAGAATTATTGGGTTGTTGAGGTGGCACCCTCCACAGCCCTCCTCCCCCTTTGCTTATATATATATATATATATATATATATATATGTATAACACAAGTGACCTAGTGCCCTTATTGCGGTTTCGGGGTGGGACCCACCTGAGGGTCCATTCGAGTGGACCAAAAAATACCCCCCTCGATAATTTACATGGTCCCACTAAGTTTGCACCCATTCAAATGGACAATACACTGTCGGATCGACTGTAGACCAATCTGAATGGACTATCCACTGTTAAACTTGCGGGCTCCGGATGAGGTTGATGGGATGATTGGTTAGGGCTACTTTTTTGTGGAGATGAGGGGTCAATGGAGATCTTTTGGCTCTCCCAGGTCCCAGTCCCAAGTGAGGCCAATGTGGGCCCCACATCGAGTGTGGCCCATTGTTATACATTACAATCATGAAATGTCGTTGGATTGAAATATATGGATAAGATCTACCCACCCATATTTACAATTTCAACTCCATTAGATCATCTTAACACCTTGCCATAAAGTTTAATGGTTTTACAAGCATCATTTTCTTAGGATTTCAACCCAACGGGAGCAAAAGTTGATAGTATCAAATTTGGATGTGTGATAATTAGCGGGGCTAATGTGCGTTAAAAGATTCGATTTTCTCAAGATGGGCTCCATGACCAAAAAAAATTAGGGAGCAAAAAGGGTAGTTAGCTTTAAGACCCTTGGTTTAAATCTAGTATAATACTAAACACCATGAATTTGGATTGGGGTGTAACAAGGGATTTTTACTAAAAAATCAATCTTAAATCATAATTAAACAGTTTTATGAAGAAAAACTGTAAAATGATAAGATAGTTGTTCGTACATATTTTTGGAAAAAATTAGCCCAGTTGACGATATCATCAATTCAGTTGACGATATCGTCAACCTCTTGCAACATTTTTTTTCTTTTTCTGGGATTTTTCTTATTCTTCTTTGATAATGTTCATACTTGATTGTCTTAAGTTTGGAGGGGATAATGCTAAGATTTGGCGGAAGATGAATATCCATTTCAAATAAATAAAAACAAAATCAAAAGCATGTGATAAATACATCAAAGAAAAAGGGTTTGACAAATCTTTCACAAATCACATAAAAGTGTGTTCAATTCGTCACTGTCAAATTCATTCTTAAAGCTGGCTCAAAGATTCTGGATTAACAAAATAAAAAACACTATATGGATCTAAAACTCCACACAAACAAGACCATACTTAGGAGAAAACCTTACATTCACTATTCAAAGATTGCCCTCAACATGGCTCCCCACATTTTGCTCATAGACATCAAGACTTATGAAATCCCCCCAAATAAATGGCTTGAGACTCTAAATGTTTACAAAAGCATGCCCAAATTCATCCCATCAAGTCTCATTCAAAGCCACAGCCAAATTGAGAGAAAATCTTCATTTAAGCATTTCACCAAACACCTTATATTCCAAACTCGAACTCTCAAAACTCATGTGAAGGGGGGCGACAAATGTATATGAACTAAGTATATAGGACCCGCACAACTAAGAAATATTACCAGAAGTACCTAAGGAAGACTACTGGGACATAGAACACAATAATTTTCATAACCTTTCCATCACTAGTTAGAAAAAGTGGGAGCAAAATATCATTTTTTTGCAATGAAAGTTGGCGATATCATCAGCCAATTGACGATATCGTCAACTGAGTTGATGATATCGTTAACTGGGGTGATTTTGTCCAAAAACATGTACGAACAATTATCTTGTCATTTTATAATTTTTCTTCATAAAACCGTTTATTTAAGATTCAAACTTAATTTTTTCGTAAAAATCCCGTGTAGCAATTCATAGGAGAAAAATCTTTTGCCAACCAAAGATGGCCCAGCATTGTTTCAGTAGCTCAACTCTCATTGCAGTCTTTGTTGTGGCTTTCCTCCTATTTCTGGTCCATGTTTGACCTCTCTCTCTCTCAGGATTTTGTATAATGTGAACATTAAAAATTTTATCTCATATTTCTAAAATCAGATTTTTGTTACGATAAATAACAAGTGTTGTCCAAAATAAAGTTCTTAAGAGAATTTTTTAAGTTCAGGGGGGAAGTAGTGGTCTGACCCATGGTTTTCACTTCCCCCATTGTTTTAATTTTATTAATCTTTGTGGATCTTTACTCTTACTCCTCTTTGATTGTAATAAAAAAAATTTGTGGATTTATCACTTGCAAAATTTAAACCTAAGATTGTACATATATAGAAAAAAAATATGCTGTGGAATTTGTGTCAACTTTTTTCAAAGGCACCCTAAAATAAGTTTGGGTATTATGGGGTTTGATTAAGTTGTTTGCTCGTTTTCAATGTTGATCTGTTTGCAGCTTCTGGAGTGGTGAACATTAGAAAGAAGTTGACTAACATTAGAGGAAATGTCCCAACAGGCAATTCTATTGGGAAGTGCTCAGACTTTGCGGACTGCAATCAGAGTGCATTAACCAAGGCAACACCAACGACCAATGTCAAGCAAATGATTGTAGTTATTAGGGGTGCACAAAAAATCTGTCGATCCATAAAACCGATCCGATCTGATCCGCGGATTTTTAAATGATTCGAAGGTGAATAGATTAGTGACGGATTGAAAATCTTGCAATCCGTTAGCAACGGATCAATGCGGATTTAACTCTTAATCCGCATATTCAATCCGATCCGGTCCGTTGACATTCAATATAAATAAAAAAATTTAAGAGGTCTAAATATAAGTTAAGATGTCTAAATATAAAATAAGAAAAAAAATTTAAGGGATCAAATATGAAAATTTTAACAACATGTTTGATATCTTTTTATATTAGATTGAACGGATTAACCCGAACCGATCTGGTCCTCCACGGATCGAATCGGATCAGTTTTTAACAACCACGGATTGATGACGGATTCCAAATCCATCAACCTGTGGGTAACGGATTGGTGACGGATTTTACCCAATCCGCACTAATCCGATCCGTTTACACCCCTAATTTTACATTCAGTAGTAGGAGCTGTTGAAGGCTGCTAGTTATAATTATTACATGGAAGGGAATAATATCAAGTCCTTTTTAACGGTCTCTTTATGTTACAATTAGTGTCTTAAATGAAATTATAATGTCTTTGTTATAGGTTTTTCAGTTTTACATAATTACATTGTTATGATCTTGTGGATCCCATTTATTCATTGCATGTGGTGAGCCACCTTAGCAAGGCCACTTCCTTATGCTGATTGCTTTGGGTTTTGGCCTTAAGTTATATTGGTTTTGGATGATTTAATGACATAGGATTTTTTTGTAATGCACCTCCCAAACATTGGATGGTTTTTTGATGGGTTGAAGTATTTGATGATTACATTGGTTATACGAGTACTTGTAATTGATGTAAGGTCCTGTCCTATAGAATGGCAGTGGATCCATATTTGCCCACATTACTCTTAAGGGCTTGACCCAAAATAGTTGTGCATGACGATCTGGATGGATCTGACCTGAGATCAGGTCATTTGTCCCATTTTTTCTCAGATGGGCTGTTGGTTCAATTAGTGTCGGCTCGAGACAATTCAAGGCATAAAGCGACAATCCTAAATGAGACATTATCTATGTTTTAACATTATTATAAATATTTTACTAAAAATTTATTTTTTTGCTTTTTTGTGATGTAAAATTACTAATTAAGTGTTTATATTCAATTTTTGCTAACCTATCTTAAGCCAACCTCCAAAACCCATAAGAAGATTGTGGGTCCATCGCCAAAACTCACATAGAAATCTTGGGTCACAAAATCCAACTACCTATTTGGCTCCAACGTACATTTGTCACTGGTGGGGCTCGAAGCACTTTCACCCGCGCACGGTGCGCATATGCACCATGAGTCAGGACCATCCAAGATGGACCTCAGATGTGTGCCCTCCGTATTGGATGTTCCAGATGCACGGTTCTCATATGCACCGTAGGCAAGTAAATAAATTCCGACAGGGCCCATTGTTTATCTTAAATTTTAAGATCTATTATTGGGGCTAAAATCCCAAGCTATGGATCTATTACAACCACATCATGGATCAAATCTGAATGGGACCCTATTGAAATATGATACACAAAAATAATGAAAAAGACTTGTAAAGCAAATTCATGACTGAATGTATGGTTGAGATTTGATACACATAGACTGCTAGAAATATAGTAATGTGTTAAAAACAATTGGACTCCTAGCAATATATATATATATATATATATATATATATATCTATATAAGGGGCAGATTTGGAAATATAATAGGCCATAAATGACAATTTAAGGCCCCATGAAAATCTTGGTCCTATCTTCTCAAAAGAGAGTTATTATAGGGCCTTTGGGGGGCGGTGGGAGACGGAAGTTGACAACTTCGGTTTTTTTTTTTTTTTTTAAGATGTCAACTGCAATTATGTGGCCTTTTTTGGGGCCTAAAGCAAAGGCGTAGTTGGCCTTATGGTACAGCTGGCCCTGGGTTCAATAGTGATAATTTCACTTGACAAATCAATGACTGATCTTTAGACATGGTTGTGAGACTTGGCCAGTTTTGTGGTTTTACTTGATTTTATTTCAAAATAGAATAATTTAAATATTGTATTTAAGTGTATATATGATTTTTTTTTCTCATGGAGTCCATTGACCAAAATCAAGATCCGACTTAAGACTAATGGGTCCAAATATTGGACGTGTACCTTGTTCGACGGAGTGTTAGTAATTTAGGTATACTCGATGACCCTTGATCTTATTCATATAGGGTTATTAGTTATCACAAATTTATTTAGTTCATAAATATCATTTAAATACCTAATGAAGATCATAGGGCTTTTGAATACATTATCTATTGATAGTGTAAAGAAATTGCAACCTATTCGAGGATTTGATTTAACATAGGTCATAATTGGAGAAATAAAATTCGTGCAGCCAATCTCTCTCTCTCTCTCTCTCTATATATATATATATATATATATGTATATATAGGCGTTAAACTTGTCGACCACGGATCAAGTGGTTAGAGGCATGAGATTGACTCCAAATATGACAGGTGGGATCATTATGAGTGGAGCTTCCCATCCCCCAATCCTATCATAAACATGGCCATATGTGGCCCCCATCCAGTTGCCTCACACTTAGCTTCCGTGCAAGTTAAATGTACCAGAATATATTCCAGGAGATAAGTCATGTTGGGTTAAATACCACGAGATATCCTCCTCAGCAAAAAGAAATGAAAACGAAAAAAAAAAAAAAAAGTTTAATTCATGGTGATTCTTGCTAGCACGCATCAAGTATTGATTTGGGTAGAAGCTCATGCCCCACCTCTAATTAGACAAGGCCTTCAAACATCCTTCTATTTTGAATGTAGGAGATGGAAATTCCATAGAACATTCAATTAATAGAAAGATCGTATTGATCGAAAGATCTAAGGGTATAGATGCAAACGGGTCAGTTTCGGGCAAGACTCATACTGGACCCAGAATTGGAACCGTCTTCAAACGATAGCTCTAATTCCAACTCTGAACGTATTTTGTTGGGTCCAGAACCCAGATCCAGTTCCGATAAAAGGACCCAATCCCGTTTTGGAGCTGTTTCCAACTAGATGACTGGGATTAAGTTCCAAAAAAATTTTAAACTACCTTTTCATTTTTTATTTTATATTTTTTCTTTAAATAAGATATCATTCAACTTATAATACTACATCAAATATACTACCTCTAGGAACATAAAATGCATAATTAAAGTTGGTTTTGAGCTACAATTTGAAACATTAAAAACTCGTATGCATCGTTTCGAGTCTACGGTCCGTCCCGTTTTATCAATTGGAACCTAAATTGCGTTCTGCGCCCAAATCTGTTATCAATCAGAACCTAAAATAGGATCCTAATCGGATTTTTAACCGGTCAGAACTTCTGAATAATTAGAGAATGAGATATCCATTTGCATCCTTAAGATACTCTTTATACATACAAATCACATCTTAGCCTTCCTGAATATATACACACACACACATTCTCATTATGTCAACTTTACGCAATATTTATGTATAAAAAACTCAATGTTTAATGTTAAATTCCTTTAATTGGAAATTAATGATCCTAGTCCTACTTTAAAAGGACTTCCAAAACTAATCCATTACCTTTATGAAGAATATATTCAAATTATCATAATTAATCTAGATTACTAATTATATTAGAAACTATATCGTATGAAGTGCTAAAATCTTCCCATTTTAAGAGTCCTAATTTCTCAAATGAAGAAGCTTAAAGAAATAACCCAAAAAAAAAAAAACTTACCTAAATTATTTGCTACAAAGAAAGCAAGAAGTTATGGCTATAACTATTATGCACTATATATATATATATATATATCGGTAATGTTCAGTTGAGAACTTTTTTGTGGGGCCCAATTGTGGGCCCCATTTGGGGATGGGACCGGGGGGGATGGAAAGATCTATGTGAGACCACCCCAAGTATCAAGTTTGACCCCAAACCCATGACCCTAATCCCTTCATCCGTGGCCCTCAAGTGTAATAGCTTCATATTCAAACAAGTATTCAACCCTCGATCCAACAGTTCAGTCCATTCGGATGTGTGCAAATCCTTGAGATTAGTTACTATCAGGGACACACACACATCCCCTTCAATCTTTATAAAGAAAAAATAGGTACTCAATGAATTTGCATACTAGAAGGCACCCGAATTAAATAAAGCCTGATCTGAACTTCAGATAGGCCCCAACTCAAAACCGAACAACGCGAACCCAAAATAAAGCCTCCTCTTATCACGCCAACCCATGCTTGCATGCCTTCAAAAAATTCACCAAAATAGAATGGAAATCACATTCTACCACAACTACTACTTTTTTTTAGACGCCACAATTTCTACTTGAATGCACACATGTATATGATTATATATGGTAAGAGAATCTTAGATGAAACTTAACAATATCTTGACTTTTCTGAAGGGAATTGCAAAAAAAAAAAAAAAAAAAAAAGGCCTGGATCACCTATCGCATTTGTTATATCTTCATCGCGAGTGGACCAATAACACTCCGCCACGTCATCCAAAAATTTAGGTGACTTTGAAGTTTAAAGAATTTAAATCATATGAAAGAGCTAAATTTTTGGATAACGTAGCGGAGTGTTATTGCTCCACTCGCGGTGATAGTATAACAAATGTGATAGGTGATCCGGACTCAAAAAAAAAAAAAATTCTACCCAGATTTTATAACTTATATGGGAACATTACCTTTTCCACAGATCTAGTAATTAACCTATAAAAAGGGCCCAAAGCCTTGATACAAACATATCATTATTCATAGGAGAAAAATCTTTCAACAACCAAAGATGGCCCAACAACGTTTCAGTAGCTCAACTCTCTTTGCGGTCTTTCTTGCAGCTTTCCTCCTATTGTCTGTTCCATCTCTCTCTCTCTCTCTCTCTCTCTCTCTCTCTCTCTCTCATGATTTTGTATAATGTGAACATTATGGAGAACATCAAGTTTTCTCTAGTATTTCTAAATCAGATTTTCGATGAGATAAATAACAAGTGCCGTCCAAATTAAAGTTCTGATGAGAATTTTTGAACTTCAGAGGGGAAGTGGTCTGACCCATAGTTTTTCTTCTATTAATCTTCACGAGTTTTTATTCTTACTCTTTTCTCTTTTATTGCAACAAACAAAATTTGTGGATTTGTCACTTGCAAAAATTAAACCTCAAGTGGTACATAGGAAAATATGCCATTGATTTTTGTTTAAACTTTTTACAATTGCACCCTAAAATAAGTTTTGCTATTCTGGGGTTTTGATTACGTTGTTTGCTTGTTTACAATGTTGATCTGTGTGCAGCTGCTGGGGTGACGAAGATCAGAAAGAAGCTGAATAGCATTAAAAGAACGGTCCCAACAGGCAATTGTATAGGGAGGTGCACAGACTTTGTGGACTGCAATCAGGAGTGCATTAACCATGGCAACACCAAAGGCCAATGTCAAGAAAATGTTTGCTGTTGCATTCAGTAGTAGGTGCTGTTGAAAGCTACTAGTTATAATTATTACATAGAGGGGAATATCAAGTCCTTGCTAAAGGTCTCTTTATGTTACAAATAGGAAATTCTAATGTTCTTGTTATAATATTTTTAGTTTTACATATAATCACGTTGTTTTGATCTTATGGATCCCATTGATTCATTGCATGTGTTGAGCCACCTGAGCAAGGCCGCTTCCTTATGCCGATTTCTTTGGGTTTTTGCCTTAAGTTATATATGTTGGTTTTTGGATGATTTAATGACATGATTTTTTTTCATGCCTCTCCCAAACGTTGGATGGTTTTATGATTGATTGATGTAGTTGATGATTAGATTGGTTATACCATGTATTTGTAATAGATGTAAGGTCATGTCCTATAGAATCGCTGTGGATCGACCATATTTATTAAAGTTACTCTTATTGACCCAAAATAGTTGTGCGTGGACAATCTGGATGGATCTGACCTAAGATCGGATCATTTGTCTTCCTAGTGGTGTAGCATTGTCACAAATAATGTTTCAGGGTTAACAGATACTTTATTTTATTTTATTTACTGAGCTTGACTATTGGTCCAATAGTAATACTCTCACTTAAGAAATTAAGGGTTCGGTCCTTGGGCATGGCTGTGAGACTATGGTGCCAACACCACTCATATGTGAATGTGCCAGCGAGTTTTGTGGTTTTTTTTTTTTTTTTTTTGCTTTTAATTAAAAATAAAATACTTTAAATATTGTATATAATTGAATGTACAAATTTTTTTTTTCTTATGAAATCCAGGTACCTAAACAAAGATCCGACTTAAGAATTGGTCCAAATATTGGAGTTGTACCATTACCATGTCCAGCGTAGTGTTCAGTCATTCAAACGGGTTATCACGTGTTCGTGTAGTGCATAATTATCATTTAAATACCGAATGACGATTTATATTGGAATTTTGAATAGATTGTCCATTGACAGTGTAAAGAAATTATATCCTATTCCGAAATGCTCCTGTCAATCTCTTATGGTGAGAGACACCGGGTGGGCCCCATTGATCACAAGACCAGGGGGATGGACAGAGCCACACAGCTATCCAGTTTGGGTTTAATCCAATGCTTCTAACACCTTAATATGTGGCCACAAGTTTAATGACTTATATTAAATAATGTTTTTTGACCCTAGATCCAATGGTCTATTCCATTCGGATGGGTGCAAATCCATGGGCTTCAACATCATTCGGAGGTGGGGGTCCCTTGTGTGGATGGTTTGGATTGGTGATAGGTGGGCACTATCATGTTGTCTCTCTTTGTAAGACAATGAGAGCTACCAGTGCCCTTATTGTGGTTTGCAGTTTGGGGGTGGGACCCACCTGGAGGTCCATCCAAGTGGACCGAAAAAGACCCCCCTCGTTAATTTGCATGGTCGCACTGAGTTTGCACCCATTCAAATGGACCATACACTGTTGGATCGACTGTAGACCAATCTGAATGGACTATCCATCGTTAAACTTGTGGGCTCCGGATGAGGATGATGGGATGATTAATTCGGGCTTCTTTTTTTTTTTTTTTTTTTGCTGAGATGAGGGGCCCACGAAGATCTTTTATATTTCCCAGGTCCCAGTCCCAAGTGAGGCCCATGTGGGCCACACATCAAGTGTGGCCCATTATTAACATACATTACAATCATGGAATGCCATTGGATTGAAATATATGGATAAGATCTACCCATATTTAATATTTCAACTCCATTAGATCAAAGATCATCCTAATGCCATGCCATTAAGTTTAACAGTTTTACAAGCATCATTTTCTCAGGATTTCAACCCAACGGTGAGCAAAAGTTGATTAGTATCAAATTTGGACGTGTGATAATTACGAGGGCTAGGTGTGCGTGAAAAGATTAGATTTTCTCAAGATGGACTCCATGGCTGAAAAAATTGGGGCCTTGGTTTTAAGATAGTAAAATATGTCAAAGCTAAATTTCACCTTGATAGAAAATAGGTCCTCAGCCGAATTTTACTCTAACAAAACTGAGTCCAAGTTTTTTTGTACTAGAAACTGAGTTCATCAATTTAGCAGAATAAGATTAAATATATAATTTATATGGAAATCTTTATATTTTTATATTTTTTACATTTATAACATATTCACTTTTCATATTTTTCTACATAATTACATCCAAAAGTCCCGTCGAAATTTTGAAATGCATAAATATTTCATTTTGGAGGCCAAACCAATGGGAACCGAAACAAAATTGAAAACTATGTTGTTGGTGCTTGTAGTGCAATTCAGAGTTTCGAGAATTTGACTAGGATTTTTCATCATTTTATAAGTTACAAGCATAGTACTGTGCACGTGTATGCGGAAACATGAATCAATGCGATCGAATAATCAACCACATAAGAACAAGCAATCACACACAAGAGAATTATGTGGTTCGACAATCTTGTCTACGTCCACGGGAAAGAAACTCTACTCTCCTTTGGGTTCACTCTCTTTACGATCTGTTCTAGTACAGTACATCTCATGGACCGCACATTACATCATATATATAATGCTCTCTTTCTTATCCCCCAAGAAACCCTATCTTAGTCAATAAGAAAGTCCCGGTACAATTACCAAAATACCCATGACCCTGAACCCAATTGGTCTGGACCCACTAGGCCAACAATCTCCCCCTCCAGACCATGGGGAAGACGCCTCTGAACCCCCTTAATAGGATTCCAGTCCTGCCAACTCTGAACACTGCTCCAACTTTCCCTTAGACATGACCTTAGTCATCATATCCGAGGGATTCTTGTCAGTATGAATCTTCTCCAGCTTCATGAGATTCTTTTCGATGACCTCACGAATCCAATGGTATCTCACATCGACATGCTTCGTGCCGGCATGGTATGTAGCGTTCTTGCTAAGATCCATAGCACTCTGATTATCACAATAAACTACATACTCTCCTTGCTTCAAACCTAGTTCTCGAAAAAATTTCTTTAACCAAATCATCTCCTTCCCTGCTTCATTAGCAGCTATGTATTCTGCTTCGGATGCAGACAATGCTGTACACTTTTGCAACTAAGACTGCCAGGAAATAGCTCCCCCTGCAAAAGTAAATAAGTACCCAGAAGTAGACAACCGACGATCAAGATCGCCTGCAAAATCAGCATCTGTAAAGCCTTCAAGTACTGGTTTTGAGCCTCTATAACACAAGCAAAAATCTGATGTACCTCTCAAATATCTGAAGATCCACTTCACTGCTTCCCAATGCTCTTTCCCAGGGTTAGAAAAAAATATACTCACTAAACCCACTGCATGTGCAACGTCTGGCTGTGTACACACCATGGCATACATAAGACTCCCAACTGCTGAGGAGTATAGAACATATGTCATCCGTTCCTTTTCTTCATCTGTAGTAGGACATAATCTCTTACTAAGCTTGAAGTGACTGGCTAAAGGCATGCTAACTGGCTTAGCATCTTTCATGTTGAACTATGCTAGCACCCGTTCAACATATTTCTCCCATGATAACCATAGCTTCTTTGCATTCCTGTCACGACGTATTTGCATTCCCAAAATCTATCGTGCGGGACCCAAGTCTTTCATGTCAAAAGTCTTTGACATGTCCCTTTTCAACCTATCAATCATCTTACTATCATGTCCAACTATCAACATATCATCTACATATAAAAGAAGGATGGTAAATTTGTCGTTACCAAATTTACGAATATAAACACAGTGATCTGCAGCTGTCCTCCGGTACCTATGACTCACCATAAATGAATCAAACTTCTTGTACCACTGCCTCGGTGCTTGCTTCAGCCCGTAGAGACTCTTCTTCAACCTACAAACCAACTGTTCTTTTCCTTCTACCTCAAACCCCTCCGGCTGAGTCATGTAGATTTCTTCTTTCAGATCACCGTGAAGAAATGCAGTCTTCACATCCATCTATTCAAGTTCAAGGTCCATGCTGGCGACTAGACCCAAGATAACTCTGATAGAAGTCATCTTCACAACTAGAGAGAAGATTTCATCGAAGTCAAAACCCTCCGTCTACGCAAAGCCTTTAAAAACTAGCCATGCTTTGTGCTTTATCAATTTTCCACGGTCATCTCTCTTCAGCTTGAACACCCATTTGTTATTCAAAACCTTCTTGCCTTTTGGAAGTTCCACCAGCTCATAAGTATTGTTCTTTTTCAAAGAACTCATCTCATTTTGCATAGCCTTCATCTATTCATCTTTATCTGCATGAGTTTTTGCTTCTGAATAGCTCTCTGGCTCCTCTTCATCAGTAAGCAAAATATAATCTGCTGCAGGATATCTTGTTGATGGGTGACGCTCTCGAGTAGACCTCCTAACCTGAGTTTCTGTGGTTTCTGACTAAGGAGACTGCTCCCCCTGCTCAACACCCTATTCATCTGGCAACCCCAGCGCTTCATCACGATCCGGATCGTTTTGTCCACCTTCTCCACTTGTAGTCTGCACTGGAGAAGGAGTCGGTGTAAGATCAACCACTCCATCAACAATTTCTCTAGACTTTTCAGTCTTCTCAATATCTCCAAAGAACCGGTCTTCATGAAACACCACATCCCTACTTCTGATTATTTTCCTCTTTTCTGGATCCCATAACCTGTAGCCAAACTCAGCTCCACTATAGCCAAGAAAAATTCAATATATTGCCTTATCATCCAGCTTTGAACGCTACTCCTTTGGTACATGTGCAAAAGCCTTGCACCCAAACACCTTCAAATGAGAATAAAAAACATATTTACCTGTCCATTTTCTCTTCGGAATGTCAAAATCCAAAGGAACTGAGGGAAACCTATTAATCAGGTAAACGGCAGTCAAGACAGCTTCACCCTAAAATGGCTTGGGTAGTTGTGCCACTCTAATCATGCATCTCATCCTTTCAAGAATAGTGCGGTTCATTCTCTTTGCCACACCCTTGTGCTGTGGAGTACCAGGAACTGTTCTTTCATGTCGAATACTATACTTCGAGCAATAGCCTTTAAACTGGTTGGATGTATACTTACCACCATTATCTGTGCGGAAACATTTCAAGAGCTTTTATGTTTCTCTTTCAACCATGACATGAAACTGCTGAAATACCTGGAACACCTGATCCTTCGATTTCAACGCATAAACCCAGACTTTCCTAGATGCATTATCAATAAATGTGACAAAAAACTTATTGCCACCTAATGACTCCACCTCCATGGGATCACAAACATCAGAATATACCAAATCTAACACATTAGATTTTTATCGTTGATGTTTTAGAGAAAGATACCCTGTGTTGTTTACCAAACAAGCAATAATCACAAGGGTCAAGGGATGTACCTTTGGAGTAATGAATTCGATCTTTCTTTAGCAATATCCGCAGTCCTTTCTCACTCATATGTCTCAGTCTCTTGTGCCACAGAATTGGAGAAGATCTGTCTTCAACAGCATTCAACACACTTTTGCACAGCTTCATATGTGTCTTGTACAGCGTATTACACGCCTTCCCTCTCGCAACAATAAGAGACCCTTTAGTGAGTTTCCACCTGCCATTTCCGAAGTAACTCTCATAACCTGCATGGTCCAATGAAGTTCTGGAAATCAGATTCAACCGCAGGTCAGGAATATGTCGCATATCTTTCATCGTCATTGTGCAACCAATATCAGTTTGAATGCAGACATCACCGATCCCAACAATATCCGAATGACTTGTGTTGCCCATCTTCACAGTGCCAAAGTCCCCTGCTTTGTACGTTGTGAACATCTCCTTACAAGGAGTAGCATGATAGGATGGCGCTATATCAACAACCCACTCAACCTGATCATCTGCAACACTCAAACACTTTTCATCTTTACTGGCCAGTACCACTACTTCGTTATCCAAAGTAGCTGTAATGTTAGTGTCATTCTTCTGCTCATTGTTGGCTTCTTTCTTTTCCTTCAAGGCAAAGTAATTTTTTCTTAATGTGACCCTCTGATAAGTCCACAAAACTAGGTTATTAGGTCATTATTTCATGAGCATTTGTGGACTCAATTGGGTTTAATTGCATTAAATTGCACTTAATTTCATGATTACATGTATTTGGGGTCATTTTTGAAAAAATTGTCAAAATTGTCAAAATTCATTAAATTGCATGACTTTTGTGAAATTAAGTTTTTCTCATCTCATTTATCACCCCAAAATTAGGCTTTTGGTTTCATCAATGCATATCTTGCTATTTTTTGCACCATGTGCTATTTTTAGGAAGTTGGTCATTTTGGTGCATTACTAGGCATGTAGGGTCCCATACATGGTTCGTAATTATTTTCTTACATATAATTAATGTTAAAATTGCCTCTTTCTATTTGTAGGAGAAAACAAGAAATGGGACCCGCATTGAAAAGCAATTGAGTAGGGACCGCACTACACGCCCAAGGAGGAGCCCCACTTTGTTAGCATGAGAATTCATATTTTATGGGCCCACATGATGAAGAAAGAGATTTGTTCAAGGATGGAAAGAAGATCTAAAGAAGCTTAGAAGAATCAAACTTGTGGAAGAAGAAATCTAATCCAAGAAGGAGATAAAGATCAAGAAGGAATTAAGCAAATCAAGAAAGAGAAAAATTACATGCATGAAGAACGTCCAAGCCATGGCCTTCCTTGAGTTGCACGCCTCATATGGGCCCATTCTCATGTGTAAAAGCTCAAATATGTCCCTTGAAGATAATGTCCAGATTTGGGAGCCCATGATGAGAGATGCCCAATAAGAACAAGTTGGCCATACAACCCACCTTATGATATTCAATGGCCCACATGCACCTCAAGATAAAACAAACATGTAGAAGGACACGTTGGAGAATTGGAGAATCTTTTACAAAGAACATGTGATTGTTCCACCTAATACAAAGGAGAGAAACTTGAAATTATGAAAATAGCAACGTGATGGGATGCAAGTTTTGTAGAAAACCAAGGAGGCTGGACTTTATATATGGGACATCCCATAGCTAACAGGGGTCGTCCACAATTTTTATGTAAAAGCCTTTGAGGTTCTCTCCCTTTCCACTCCCATCCACCCTCTCTCTCTAATCCCTTTCTTCTTCTTCTCCATTCTAATTCTTTAGACATAGGTTGAGAGATCATGTTGAGAGAATGATGAAGAGAGAAAAATCTTAATTTTCTGTGCTTCAAGATCAAGGAATAACGACATTATTTGCATTGATTCTGCGTATTCTTTAGGTAAGTGTGTTAATTTTCTCTTTCTAGTTCTTTTTATGTATTTTGATTGGAGACAATATTTCACATAATTAGATCTATGATTTTAAAAATAAAATAAAAAGGATCAAAAGTCGAGAGACAACAAATAATCACTTGCATAAATTTTTCCTACTCTGAGAAGAGAGGACATCATTATCGCATTGTCAATACTTGCAGGATTGTCTAATTCCTAGATCTTGGGTACATCTTTTCCGCTTTTTATTTTCCACCCCTCTTGTTTTATTTTAAGTTAATATTCTGATTATTATTTTTATTTATTTAAAAAATCTAGATTTAGAGATTACAACTTGCAATTTTTACAAATTTAGTAGAAACTTTCTATTTTTATTTCTTGCATAATATATGGTTGCAAAGTGTTTTTGTACATGCATCATATTTAGAAATTTCATTCGAGCAGGGTTTTGTTGCTGAAATCACAAGATTATCAACTGATTAGAAAGACTAAATTCGGACCTGGTATGTGGATAGTGAAAATTTCTGCACAGTTTCAGCAGAATTGAACCAACTGGGTTACAAAAGTGCGTGAATTAAAAACCAGTTAAACGTGCATGTTTTGGTCCGAAGAATAGTAGATTTAAAGTATAATAATCGGGCTTTTATCCCCTTCAATGGGATCATAGAGGTCTTTGCAATAGAGTATATACTCCATCTTAGGTTTCCAAATCAACCAATTGGTATGGTTGAGTTTGATTATTGTAGTATTCATAGTGTTGTTATCCATCTCAAATGAATAATCAAGAAAAAAAAAACAACTTTCACTAACCTCAATTTCTGCACTAATCTGTAGATCTCATCACCACGAGCACGCTGGAAGAAACGGATTTGAAATCTGACTCTGGATGGCTCCGATATAGCAAAAATTATTTTCTGCGCTCCGATTGATCAAACTTTCCTGTTGACCTTCAAACTACCAATCGTCTTCCACAGTTATGTAGAACTGCTCGCAACGAGTCTGTAGGTTCAAACGGATCTTCGATCTGACCTCGGATGATCAAGATATCGACAAAACAAGTTTCAGTCGTCGATCCTGGTCAAACCCCTGCTGGCCATACTGTTCGCTGACGTGGCGCTGATGTCAGCAACTGTTGGATTGGGCTTTCTACTTCACGGGTCAGGCCGAATTGACCCAAACCAAACCTGAACTGGTCTGGGTTGTGGGCTGGACTTCACAGGTCAGGGGAAACTGACCCAAACGGACCCGAAACTCAAATCGATCTTCTTCTTCTTCATTCTGTTCCTGGTTTCTGTAACCAGAACCAGCGCTTGCGCTGCTGTCTTCCTTCTTCCTCTCCGGTCACGGCACAACGGCGGCTGGCGAGTCTCTATCTTCTTCGACGAATAGAACACGAACCTTTTTTCTTCTTCTAGGCAAAAACCGATCTCTCCCCTGTTTCTACAACTTCGGATTTCTGGTGGAATCCGATCAGTTTGGCCCACTAGAGATCGGAAACGATCTCTCTACAAAGAAGCATGCGCAGAAATTCAGATACCCTTGATTCGATCCGTCGATCGCAACACAGCACAATCCAGCCCTAGCAAACCCTAGGCTTTGATACCACTTGTTGTGCGCGTGTATGCGGAAACGTGAATCAATGCGATCGAACAATCAACCACATAAGAACAAGCAATCACACACAAGAGAATTACGTAGTTCGGCAATCTTGCCTACGTCCACGGGAAAGAAATTCGACTCTCCTTTGGGTTCACTATCTGTATGATCTGTTCTAGTACGGTACATCTCATGGATTACATCATACTTTCTTATTCCTCAAGAAACCCTATCTTAGTCAATAAGAAAGTCCCGATACAATTACCAAAATACCCATGATCCTGAACCCAATTGGTCTGGACCCACTAGGCCAACACATAAGATCTACTATCATTAAGATAAAGCCAGAGCTACTATCTTTAATTCAGGAATCATAACTCTCTTATTTTTTGGGTGGTATCGAGTTCAAGCTCGAGGAAAAGCAAAGAAAGCGGATTTCTCTGGTCACCAAAGAGGGGCACACTTATGCGTGTGTGCGCGTGATCATGTTAGTCACACGCCCACACCTTATACACGTTAATAAAAAAAAAATGTAGCAAGACCGTGGAAGATTAGGGCATCATTCTTGTGTTGCTCCAAATTTTGTGCTCGGATCAGATTGTGCTAAGATCATGTTGTGCACAGACTATGTTGTGCGGAACTTGTTTGGCATCATTATATTAAATTACTCTACTGAATATATTCTCTACAAAACTTGTTTGGTAACATTATAAAAGTTTTGATCTAAAGAGCGGACGTATGATTTGAGACCCACCTTTTATTGTTTGTGCCGCTCTATTATTATCATACATGGGATCCACCTATAGTAATTACAATGTGGTACCCACCTTTAAAAATTAAAACATGGAACCCATTTTCATAGGATTTACAATGTGAGCCCACCTTTATAGGAATTATAATGTGGGACCACCTTTTGTGAGTGTAAATATGTGACCTACCTTTAGAAATTACAACATAGTACCACATTTAGAAATTATAATATGGGGCCCACATTCATAGGATTTTTAATGTGGGTCCACCTTTTGTGGTCATGACCATGTGACCCACATTTATGAAAGACAAAGTGGAGCCACATTTTTCGTGATTGTGGACTCATGACCTACTTTTAGAAATTACATTGTAGTGCCCACCTTTAGAAATTTGAACATGAGGCAGTACATTCATAGGATTTACAATATGGGCCCACCTTATAGGAATTATAATGCGGGAGCCATCTTTTTTATAATTGTGAACACATGACCCACCTTTAAAAAATTACAATGTAGTACCTACCTTTAGAAATCTCAACATAGGGCTATATTCATAGGATTCACAATGTGGGCCCACATTCATAGGATTTACAATATTGTTTCACCTTTTGTGATTGTAACCATATGACCCACGTTAAAGAATTATAAAGTGGGGCCACCTTTTCTGTGATTCTAGACATGGGACTCACCTTTAGGAATTATCACGTGATGCCTACCTTTATAAATTAGAAGATAGGGCCCACATTCATAGGATTTTTAATGTAGTCTCGTCATTATAGAATTATAATATGGGCCCACCTTTTGTGATTGCCACCACGTGACCCACTTTTAATAATTATAAAGTGGGGCTACCTTCTTTAAGATTGTGAACATGGGGCCTACCTTTAGGATAAATAAGAGGATTTAGAGTATTAAATGATATTCTTTAGAAGACAAGAAATAAGAGAAAATTGTGCTAGCAAGTTGTTTCTTAAAAAGAAAAAAAAAGGTTTTTTCGTTCTCACTTTTTTATGCCAACGGGATAAGATTTTGAGATTCCTTCCTGTGAGATTAAAATTCGGAACACTGATTTACACGTACAAAACATGTTTTCCAAAGTGCCATAAAAAAAACCTCACCTCTTCCCACTTCTGCAGGCTCCTTTCCCACTTGTGTGGGCTTTCTTTTCGCTTGCGCAGGCTGACCCTCCTTCTCACTCAAAAAATAAAAATAAAAAAGGTGCCATTAGAAAACCCTTTACAAACCAAGGTTTTATGTCTACTTGGTGGAGTTGGTCCACTGTATCTTTACCTCTTCATGAACAGAGTGTGTCCCTGCTACAAAGTCATCAGATATAATCTCAAAGCTACAACAGCAACTCAAAGAATTCGGATACTGGAAGGCGACAAAATTAAATAAAGCATAATCTGAACTTGAGATAGGTCCCAACTCAAAAAAACCGAACAACGCCCACCCATGCATGCACGTCTTCAGGAATTTTACCCAAATGAAATGGAAATCACAATCTACCACACTTTCTACTTTTTTTAGAACCCACAATTTCTACTTGAATGCACATGATTATATATGGTAAGAGAAACTCGATTATCTTCACTTTTCTGAAGGAAATCACAAAAAACAAAAAAAATCTACCCAGATTTCATACCATAGATGGGAACCCGTTTCCACATATCTAGTAATAACCTATAAAAAGGGCCCAAAGCTTTGATACTCCCATATCATTATTCAATAGGAGAAAAATCTTTTGGCAACCAAACATGGTCCAAAAAAGTTTCAATGGCTCAACTCTCATTGCAGTCTTTCCTATGGCTTTCCTCCAATTGTCTGTTACATGTATGATCTCTCTCTCTCATACCCGGTCCCGAACTAATCGTGATTATCACTAATTAATTGAGATTAGTATGGATTAATCAAGTTAAATGTGATTAAAAATCAAAATGGATCAAATTAGTCTCAAGAGAAAGAATTAAGCATAACGAAATAGTTTTACAATAGATTGAATTAATTGAGTTGAATTTAGACCCAAATTAAAGAGGTTAAGGACTTTTCCGTAAATACGGATTTACGTGTACTTCGTTGGATATGGTGAAACTCAGCGGTGGACCCAGGATTCTCACTTGAGGGGGGCTGGCGATGGTTAAATGAAAAGGTCAATCATTATTGTATTGTACGTCCTTCACATTACCGATGGCAAAAGAGAAAATAAATCAATTGCGTATTTATATTTATCCTTCTAAGAGCTTAATCAATTAAGATCTTGGGTAGAGTAATGTGTGTATGTGTCCAGTCATATGATAAGTAATCATAAGGACATGTTCATTTGCATGATAAATAGAATGAGATAAAATTAAGGTTCCAATCTAAAGAGGGGTTTGGAAACAAACTTTGAGCCAAAAACAACAATGAGCTCTCTCATCCTTTGATCTTAATTCGTTTATTTCCTTAAATCAAATCCAAAACTACTTTCTTAAAACTCAATCTAAAACTCATTTTTCATACCTTTACACAAATTACAACTACAAACAACCAAATATTGCATTAAAATAAAATAAAATTAGCTAACAATCAATACCATGCATCGGTAGCTGAAAATCAACAATGACGGATTAGACTCCCTCGTCTCTAATCTAAATATTTGTTTAATTTTTTTTAATTTTTTATTGAAATCAAATCCAACTCCATCAAGAGAACCATTTCAATAATGGATATTTTTAGAAAGGTTGGATTTTTAGGAAATCCCCCATCTCTCTTTTAAATCTTTCATAATCAAGAGAACCAATTTCGGGATTTTTAGAAGACGGTAGATTTTCAAGAATCCCCTACTTCTAACATCACCATTTTTTAAAAAGGATTTTTGAGACCAAGCACCTACCAATATAGCCCTTGCAACACTTAAAAATTGTTTATAACCCATACAGAGAGAATGAGAGAGAGAGAGAGAGAGAGAGAGAGAGAGAGGCTGATATGCCTAGAGGAGCGGAGGGGATTATGATTTCGGGATTCTTTGAGAAATAGAGAGGGGGTTTTGGTCCATGGGGGCTGTTCTAATGGGCCCATATAGCCCTAATGGGCTTTTTCCAGAGTTGTTGGGGGCTGAAGCCCCCATGTAGCTATACATGGGTCCGCCAGTGCTTTATTTCACTTTGATTCTACACATTGAGGACAATGTTAGGTTTAAGTGTGGGGGTGGGGTATTATCTATTAGGTTGGTCTTAGTAGTTTTAGTTCTTTTTCTTGAAAAAAAAAAAGTTTGCTATTTTTGCTAGTTTTCCGGTTTTTGAAAGAAAAAGGAGATTTCTAAAGGATTTTTATGAAACAAAGATACCTTACAGTTTGGGATTTTTATTCTGAGGGCAAAAAGAAAAAAATGGTTCACTATCTTGTTTTAGGAAATGGTTTTTAAGAAAGTGTTGAATTATTAATCCCTCACTTGACAGTATTATATAGAAAATTTAAAATGTGAAGCTATGATTTATGTGCTTTTGATGATTTCAGTAAAATACGATGGAAAACCGACCCTTAGTCTTATAGTGTATTAGTTCAACTGAGTGGATTTATCCACAAATTGGTGAATTAATTCGGGCACATGGAAAGGGCTGCCTATTCTTGGGGATTGTAAAAAAAAAAAAGGGGTTATGTGGAAAAAAAGGGAGGGGGGGGGGGGGGACTTTGTGACTCCTCGGAGTCTCACATCGACTATAGAGAGGAAAGTGAATAGAATTATATGTAGAACTTATACCCTTACCTTTCATGAGGCCTTTTGATGGGTTGATGACCATCAGAAACAAAACCGTAAGGCCCGTGGGCCAAAGTGGACAATATCATGCATGGGTATGGGGTGGGGCATTTACAAATGGTATCAGATCGAGCCGACTCTCGACTAGTTCGAGTGTGGGTCCCCTGCCGTGGCATGGTGCAAGTGGGCGGGTCTCCATGTGGGCGGGCCAAGAGGGCTAGCAGGCTACTGCACATGGATGTGCAGCCTTAAGGGGGGTGGAATGTGATGCCCTGAAGTCCCACATCGACTATAGAGAGAAAAGTAAATGGGATTATCTGTAGAGCCTACACCCTTACCTTACATGAGGTTTTTTGATGGGTTGAGGCCCATTAGATTGAAAATCGTGAGGCTTGTAGGCCAAAGCAGACAATATCATGCATGGGTATGAGGTGGGGCGTTTATAGACTTCCTCGAAAAAAAAAAAAATACTTGCACTAGCAATAGTGTTGTTATGGCCTTGGAAAAAATAGTAGTGCAAAAGTCGTCATAGTTGCCTTAAGAGGAAGATTGTTCTTCTTTATTAAGGTTAGGTGGCCCAGAATTTTGAAAAAAAAAAAAAGGAGATTTGTTTTCACAGAAATTTTTAGTGGATCATTTGATTCTCACATGTTTCTATGTATACACATTTTTCACCGTGCACGATCAATTCAGAATGATTTCGAGGATTTCTGACCAACAGATGAGCTTTGTGAACCGAATGTGAGATTTGTCTGTGAAAATTCCAATAATCAAGAATATCCGCTATATGTAAATATTCTTTTGAAAAAGTCTCCCTTGATTTTGTGTGTTTTTCTTGAGTTGTAAAAAAAAAAAAGATTTTTATGGGTAAATTCACAGCAGACCTTCACGAGACTATAACTCGTCCTCTAAAGGGAACTTAGAGGTTTAAAGACTTGATGTACATGCTAAGTGCATCCGTACTCCCTACGAAAGTGGCCTTAGTTTAGTCTTTCCTTTTGTTTTAGATTTGCTCGTTAGCAAAGTGTGAGTTTTGGGGTCTTTGGGGGGAGGGGGTGATGAGAGACTAAATGTACCATTTAGGCCCCTCAATGATGACTTTGTTACACCTTGGGATGATGTTATGTGGCCTTATTTGTGATATTTTCTTGTTTGCAGGTATTTTAGGTGAAGGGAGTGAAGTTTGAGGTAAGTGGAGGGAGATGACCTTAACACAAAATAAACTGGGCAATTCTGCCTTCTAGCATCCGGACGAGGCAAGGGTGGATTCATACCCTAAGCCCTTTCTTTAGTTGAATCAAACTTCATTTTTAATTCGATAATTTAGGAATCAAAACCCCAAACCAATCTTTCGTTCTCCCTTAGGATTAATTTGGGAGTTTGGAATACAACGCAACTCAGCCGTTTTGTACTAGTGGATACGGCACCAGCTAATATCACTATTATCACAAGTAGAGATAATAGCTAGGTTTAATTTATTTTTGCAAACCTCTCTTTTGAATGAGTAATTTTTAATACAAATTATGGTAGAGTAGCAGACATACCTTCATAGTTGCTAATATGAGAGAGGCCGTAATCCAGACCAACTATGTGAGAGATGGGGAGATGTGGTGAGATCAACACAGAAGCGCAGAAGTGGAGATTAGAAAGGAAGAGAAAGAGAGAAGAGAGATAAATGAGAAATTAGAGGGAGGTGATGAGCTGTTAACGGTTGAGGAATAGGGAGAAAGAGATTCCATCTAAGTCTTGATGAAGAGGAACAAATGAAACGAAACTCCCAGAGGAGGTAGTTTCTTTTTTCAAAATTCAAATTTGAGAGGTAGGAGTCGGTCCCATATGCTTATGTGGCTGAATGCACGATTGATTTGCTTTCAAAACTCTCCTTATCTTAACAATCGTTTTTCATCTTCAAAGAGGAAGAATGGTATGGGCCTTGCTGCTGAGTACATTCTTCTCGAGGCTGTGATTTTCTGAGTTCGGATTTAAGAGGAAGGTGCCACTGATGGATTTACATGGATTGCCTTCTTTTAATGAGGAGTGTCATGATATCCCAATTCATAGGCTTTGTTATTTAAGTCATCATCATCTTCTATGACGATATCTCTTTTAATTGGGGCTGATTGAGCTATAGTTGGAAAACTCTCCGAGTTGACTTTTGACTCTTCCGAGTCATCTTATTTTAATGAAAGACCAAGTCAAAAATAGGGGAGACTCGGCCGAGTCATCTCATTTTAATAAGTTATTTTCATTTCGAACCATTTAATAGATAGATTTAATTTTAAACAGTTAAAGTTATTTATATGTAATTATGCATAAAGTATAGAGTCAATAATTTAAAAATGGTGATTGAAATTTAATTTGAAACTTATAACTGATCTCTTACATTTAATATTTGGACTAACAAATTATGTAATATGCAATATTTTTTCTTTTATTTTCCTTATTGTTGTACTTTTCTTGCATATATAAATTTATGAGGATTTAACCGGAAAAAACACTTAGTGCGCACGTATTGCGCAATCAAACACTTTAGCAAGTGGTACACCAATTAGAGCAATTAGATCCAATTTTCATTTTTTTTAACCTATTTGGCACATCATCGGCGCCGACCTTATTTACACTGCATAAGGTCGACGCTGACCTTATTTACACTAAAGTTGTAATTTTCCCAGAAAAAATTTCTAAGTCAGGGTCGATGATGACCTTAGCAGTGTAAAATAAGGTCATCACCGACACAGGTTTCCTATTTTTTTGACCAAAAGTTAAAAGTTGTAACTTTTTTTAGGCATTTTTGGAAAAAAATTCTACGTCAGGGTTAGTGATGACCTTAGTAGTGTTATATAAGGTCATCACCGACACAGGTTTCTTATTTTTTTGACCAAAATTTGAAACTTTTTTCAGGCATTCTCTGAAAAGGATTCTAAGTCAGGGTTTAGCCATTGTTGTCACATATTCCACCTTTGCTCGAATCCTCGATGAGGAGCTCCCACCAGTAGCCGCTTCTATCATTGCACCCGATTCCTCCAATCCAGCTATATCACATGTTGTTGATTCTGTGGTTCTAGCAGAAGATGATGCTTTGACTCCAGCACCAGCTGTGGCTAGTCCACTTGTATCACCAACCACTGGTGCCATCACTCTAGTGGCAGCTGATGTCGCCACACAAGCAGGTGTTAATGGGGCCACTGTGGGAAATCATGACCCCCACCACGCCTTGTCCTTCTTCATGCACGATGTGCTTGGTGGATGAGACCCGTTGGCCAAGGCTGTGACTGGAATTGTATCGAATCCAACGGTCAACCAAATTGCCTTTGCTAAACCCAATGGTGCAGTCATCCTTGCCAAAAATGGTGGCCCCCTCACAAACACCAACAATGGCGTAATAAACACCAACCATGATGTGCTTGGTGGATCAGACCGTCGGCCAAGGCTGTGACTGGAATTGTATTGAATCCAGCGGTCAACCAAATTGCCTTTGCTAAACCCAATGGTGTAGTCATCCCTACCAAAAATGGTGGCCCCCTCACAAACACCAACAATGGCATAATAAACAACAACCTTCTTCTGCACGATGTGCTTGGTGGATGAGACCCGTCGGCCAAGGCTGTGATTGGAATTGTATCAAATCCAGCGGTCAACCAAATTGCCTTTGCTAATCCCAATGGTGTAGTCATCCCTGCCAAAAATGGTGGCCCCCTCACAAACACCAACAATGGCATAATAAACAACAACCACCTTCCCTTCCTCACCGGCCTCGGTGGTCCCACATCAAACACCTTGCCTCAAAACACTGGCAGCAGTGTCAATGGCGGCAGCATGCTTCCATTTCTCACCTTCGGTCAGCTCCCTTCTTGGACTTCACTTCAGCAGCTGTTGTTTGGGACAATGACGGTGATTGACGATGAGCTGACAGAAGGGCATGAGCTGGGGTCACCGGTGGTGGGGAAGGCGTAAGGTTTCTATGTGGCAAGTTCAGAAGATGGGACCAGCCAGGCCATGGTGTTTACAGTCATGTTTGAGAGTGGCCATTACGTTGACAGCATTAGCTTTTTCGGGGTCCATCACACTGCGTCTTCTGAATCACAAGTAGCCGTCATGGGAGGGACCGAAAAGTACACAAACGCTAAGGGATTTGCCACTATCAAGACCATTCATCCAGCCGTTGATCAGCATACAATTGATGGGGTAGAGACCCTTTTACAGTTTGCAGTCTACCTTTCCTAATAGCGTGTGAAACCAACCCGTTCCCATGTTCAAATCCCTTTGTTGCAGAGATCATGGAACGAATAAAATATGGAGTGTGGCAATGGAAATGTTTAGTGTTTGGCTTGTTAAGTGTATCTTGAGGAACTTTGGTTCTGAACTTTCTCAACTGTTGGAGATTTTGCATTCATTTTCTGTCAAACTTACTCTAAAACTATCCTAAAAGCTTTGAATCCTTATCCTACATTGGCCATTGTGGTTCTTTTAGATGTACCCAAGTTAAATACAATTGGAATATTTCTTGAGGAGAATGCATTGTTATCAGTTCAGCTGTACCTTGGGGGCTTTTCTTATATCATAAGTTGCATTACATGGGATACTATTTTTTATCAAGCTTTGAGCTTTTCCATGCAAATCATGGGAAATACTTAATGTCATGTTTCCAAGTTTCAATTTAAGAGTCACCCAAATGCGTAGTAACACAGATGACCCTCAACTTCAAAACCCCAAATTCAGAATCCTACAAACCCTAGTCCATTCAAACGAATAATCTATAAATCCAACAACGACGTTGAAGCCCATGTACCATGCACTTCGATATCGTATGCGGGATGGCAGGAGAACCAAAAGGAAGGAAAATACAAAAACTTAGAGAAAGACTAAAAAATGGAAGGAGATAGATACATCTGCAGTCAAGATAGAAAAAAATAGATGATGAAAAAACCGATCGGAAGCAAAGAGATGCAGTTGAGGAGGAAGTTTGAAGCCTAGTGTAAGTAGAAATGGCAGCAACCATGCAGGAGCACTCGTCCAAGGTCGGTCTTGGCGGTAGTCTGTGAGAGAGAAGAAAAGAATGAGAAGAAATAGGGTTTCTAGCCCTAATAGGATTCGTGGACAGGGTTGGCACCGACCTTATGCAGTGTAAATAGGGTCGGCACCGACCTTATGCAGTGTAAATAAGGTCGGCACCGATGATGTGCAAAATAGGTATAAAAAAAATGAAAATTGAGCTCAATTGCTCTAATTGGTGCACCACTTGCTAAAGTGTTTGATTGCGTAACACGTGCGCATTAAGTGTTTTTTCCTATTAAATCCTCTAAATTTATTAAATTGAATTGATTATTATGAATACATGTAAATAAATGTAATTCTATATTTTATAAGTAATGGATTCATTTTTAAATTATTTTTAAAAACATGACTCTCCCAAGTCTCCGCGTTAACTCTATTCGAGTCACGATTTTTTTGCATTAGAAGAGTCGAGTCTGAGTCACGAGTTTTTTCAACTTTGGATTGAACATGAGATTTGAAATGTGACCCCCTTTTTTCAAAAAAAAAAAAAATTATATAAAAAATTGTTGAGAACCATGTATGTTCTTCACCATAAATACACAATTATTAAGTAATTTTATATAAATTCTTACTGTTAACAAATGGTTATTTTGACTCAACTTTTACGCAATATCTAGGCTCAGGAGTAGATATGTTACGTAATGTGCACTATGACACAAGGTAGAGGAAAAATCAAATCTGTTATGAGATATGGATCATGGGTGGATGCCCACATAAGATGAGTTAGGATTAGAATCTTATTGTAATTAGGGTTTCTTAATTAGGAGGCTACTTTGCCTATAAATAGGCCTCATCCCTTTTGTATTGGTACATTCTTGAGATAATAGAAAACTCTCTCTTTTCTCCTTTTTTAACAGGTTATCAGCACGAAGTTCTAAAAGTGTGAAGAGAAATCCTTCCCTGCACGGATTTTCATTGCGAAATCCTTCCCTGCGCCGATTTCCATCGCGAAATTATTCTTAGCGCGGATTTCCGTCGCGGATTCCCTGCGAAGATTCCTTCATAGCGCGGATTTCCTTCGGAGATTCCTTCACAGCACGGATTTCTATCGCGGATTCGCTGCACAGATTCCTTCCCAGCACTGATTTCCATCACGGAATCCTTTCCAATGTGGATTTCAGAAAAGGATAATATTTTTCTTCAAATACAGTAAGTAGTATCTGAGCCATCCTCAAAATCAATTTATTAGAATACTTGCAACTAGTTTGTAATACTTGTTTACAGTAATCATGGTACTCGTGTATCATTCATTATCTTGTTTGCTTTTTTTTTTTTTTTTTGATACTATTTACGTGAATGGATCACAATATACAACCAAAAGTTCTAAATTTGAACCCGAAGTTCACCGATTTATGGACCGGCAGTCCTAAAAGTTGGAATAATGATATGAACCTATAAATTCATATCCATAAATCAAAACCTGGAGTTTTTTGTTCAAATCCAAATAAATTATAAGGCTATGAAATTAAACTTGAAGATTTGACAGAACCAGAAGTTCTGATCAATTGTTAGAACCAGGAGTTCTACTTCAATGATTTGACAGAACTAGAAGTTCTAATCAGTTGTTAGAACCAGAAGTTCTACTTCAAACCTGAAGATTTGACAGAACATGCAGTTCTAATTTCATGTATTATGAAGTTGAAGTTCTAAATTAAGTCTGAAGTCTTGGAAGAACCAGCAGTTCTGATTATCATAGTTGAAAACCTGATATTCCAACTTTTCATTGGCCAACTTATTTGTCTATGCTTAAAACATTGTTAGAATCAAAAGTTCTACTTCAAATCATAGAAGCTTGCAATTCTAATTCTTGTGTTATAAACCTGAAGTTCTTATTCAAGCAGAATTAGCCGTTCTAATTCTTAAAGTTGAGAACTTGATGTTCTAACTTTTCATAGGCCAACCTATCTCACATAATCAATAAAGTCTAGGGATTCGAATTATGGACCCATGGGCGACCTTATGGGTGCTAGACTCACACAAAACGGAATCCCGTATGGCCAGACTGATCTGGGGGTGTGAGTCCTGTCTGCAACATCGATCAACCCATAATCTTGGCCTGATGACTAAAAATCCACTCACTAATGGTGGATGATAATGAAATTGTTCCCTTTATGAATAAGGTGACTTAGAGGAAGTGGATTACTCGAGTGAAAGAGAATCCAGTAGAAAAAAAAAAGACCAAAATGGAGTTCTGATTGTCTTCCTCATCAAAACCCAGTCATGGCCGATAAGAGTGGGGGGCCCCATGCCCCACTTGCTGATTAATCTGATCCTTGGATCTAAAAGGGGGCCTTGGACAACTTTAATGATGATGGACCCATGAGGATTGGGTCCCATTTGGCCCACCATCCCCTTTCTTCAAACACTTGAGGCGCCAGACTTGTTCCGGGATTTTTCCTCACATAAATACAGGTTGTGGGGCCCAATGGGACATCTGATCAACGATCAATGCCAGGGATCTTGGATTATACCCTTGGGCAATCTTGGAAGGCAGGTCTATCAAGGATTTTGTATAGTGGGTCCCACCATCTGTTATGCCCAAAGGCCAGAGGCGAGAGTCATCTATTTTTGTTAAACACATTGTGGGTAAGAACCTGGACCCTGCATGTGTAAGGTGTATGTCACATTGTGAATGAGACAGAACATCTCATCGTGCTATAATAAACACAGTAAACCCTTTATTTCCTTTGGTGTCAAGTGATACTACATGAATTACATGACTACCCATTATGTATGGTAGGTACAAGTGAAGCCCTTTAATTATTTATGAAAACTTCTACCTTTATAATGATCATGTGAGATCATGGGGTAACCTTAGAAAGTTTGGACTAGCACCTTACTTTATAATCCAATAAAGCTCATGAACTAACTATCTGGTATTTGTCAAGTAATTATGCATTAAGTATTGAAATGGTTTTTAGCAACTAATGAGGATAGCTAGCCTCTGTATAATGAGGCATTTAAATTGGGAGCACCGCCTGGTATGGTTTAGAAGACCATTAACTCTTTCAACATCACAAATTTATTTATTTTTTTACTTATGATTTAAGTTGGTTTTTTTTTATTTAATTGATGTTTTGTTTTATGGTGAATGGTTTGATCTTTATCATGTGGTTGCATAGTTATATTAGTTTATTATATTGTTTAAGATATGAATCGTGGAATTGAGGATAATCTAGAAGATAGTTCCACATCACACATCATTATGAAAAAATTAGAAGTTTTTCTCATAATTGGTGTTCAATCCACGAAAGCTATCCACCGTAACTAGAGCTGTGCAAATAATTAAATACTCCGGAAGAGCCCATATGATGTTACCTAATGGTACACATCGATTCATTAAAGATGCCTTGTTCTCAAGTAGTTCTCAAAGAAACATGATTAGTTTCAAGGATATCAGAATGAATGGGTACCACATTGAAACTATAAGTGAAGATAACAAAGAATACTTATGCATTGTTACTAGTATTGGAAGCCAGAAGCAAATACTTGAAAAACTAAGTGCACTCTCCTCAGGGTTATATTACACGACAATCTCCAATATCGAATCACATTCGATCATGAGCAAAACAATAGAGTTAAGCACGAAGCTTAGTGTCAGACCCCGACCAAGGTTTAGTATGTGTAATTATTTATTTAGTCTTGATTAGTATCTAAGTGGGATTAGAGGACGATTAGTTTGATTTTTAAGCTAGATTAGACTTTTGAATAGCTTTGGGGAATTTTGTGAGGTGTTGGACTTAGTTTGACATGGGTCCCGGCGACCGTGTGACACTTGTTGATTTGGGAGAATTTATTCTTGATTTTGAAAAATTCCAATTCTTTACTCCTTTTGATTCGTTTTATTGATCTTAACAACTTTCATGTTTTATCCGTTTGAATTTGAAACCAAGAAATCGTGTTTTTCGAGAAAAAGGGCAAAATGACTTTTTACACCAAATCTGTGCATAAATTTTGAAATTCGCAAATCATGAGAAAAATATACTTTTTGGAAACTAGATTTTTCAACGATTAACTTTGTCTTCTTCGTCGATCTCATTCGGGACCCACAAATGATAGTTCTAGCCATGTGAAAATTTGAGGGCCAATGGGGCCCACAACTCATTTGACTTAAACCAAAAACCCACGTTTGCAGTGGCAGACCCATGATTTTCACTTGAGGGGGGCTGGCGATGGTTAAATAAAAAGGTCAATCATTATTATATTGTACGTTCTTCACATTACCGATGGCAAAAGAGAAAATAAATCAATTGCGTATTTATATTTATCCTTCTAAGAGCTTAATCAATTAAGATCTTGGGTAGAGTAATGTGTGTATGTGTCCAGTCATATGATAAGTAATCATAAGGACATGTTCATTTGCATGATAAATAGAATGAGATAAAATTAAGGTTCCAATCTAAAGAGGGGATTGGAAATAAACTTTGAGCCAAAAACAACAATGAGCTCTCTCATCCTTTGATACTTAATTCGTTTATTTCCTTAAATCAAATCCAAAACTACTTTCTTAAAACTCATTCTAAAACTCATTTTTCATGCCTTTACACAAATTACAACTACAAACAACCAAATATTGCATAAAAATAAAATAAAATTAGCTAACAATCAATACCATGCATCGGTAGCTGAAAATCAACAATGACTGATTAGACTCCCTCGTCTCTAATCTAAATATTTGTTTAATTTTTTTTAATTTTTTATTGAAATCAAATCCAACTCCATCAAGAGAACCATTTCAGTAATGGATATTTTTAGAAAGGTTGGATTTTTAGGAAATCCCCCATCTCTTTTAAATCTTTCATAATCAAGAGAACCAATTTCGGGATTTTTAGAAGATGGTAGATTTTCAAGAATCCCTTACTTTTAACATCACCATTTCTGAAAAGGATTTTTGAGACCAAGCACCTACCAATATAGCCCTTGCAACACTTAAAAATTGTTTATAACCCATACAAAGAGAATGAGAGAGAGAGAGACCAATACAGCCCTTGCAACACTTAAAAATTGTTTATAACCCATACAGAGAGAATGAGAGAGAGAGAGAGAGAGAGAGGGGCTAATATGCCTAAAGGAGCGGAGGGGATTATGATTTCGGGATTCTTTGAGAAATAGAGAGGGGGTTTTGTTCCATGGGGGCTGACGGGCTTTATTCCATGGGGGCTGTTGTAATGGGCCCATATAGCCCTAATGGGCTTTTTCCAGAGTTGTTGGGGGCTGAAGCCCCCATGTAGCTATACATGGGTCCGCCAGTGCACGTTTGGTTCTCTTCTTCACTCCCATTTCCTACAACAGCTGAACTGAGAGAACTTGTTCTCCTTCTCCTTTCTTCCAACCATTTCTCTTCTTGCATGTCATAGGAATCCAGCCCTAGAGTGAGATCTCTTCACACAAATCTCTTCCTCATTCTTCAAGCTTACCAGGGATACCATTTTCTGAAGCTTTCAGCTGGAACCCACCTCTTCTCCAAACTCTTCTTCTTGTTTGGAGCTATATAAAGGTTAGCAATGGCTTCCACTTCAATTTTTTGGTTTTAATGGACCATTTGGAATCCTTTCTTCATGCATGCAAAGGGGTTCTTTGAGAACTCCTCCTAATTTCAAAAATTGTGAATTTTGAATAGTTTTTCATGGGACTTTTGGTGTAGATAGGGTGTAGCTGTGTTAGAGCTTCTCTTGGAGTAGATTGTGACCCTTTTTGCACTTGAGGCAAGTAAATATATGATAAATGAATACATGCATATCAATGATCTATTTTTTTTTTAAAATATGTATTCTTGTTTCAGTTATAGATTTGCTTTCTTTTACAACTTGATGGTTGATTTCTCAAGTGTATTCTAGTGGATATCTAATGCTATGCTTTCACATATTGTGATTACAGCCATATGAAATATTTCTCCCTAAAAATTTGTTTTGTTTAAGAAGTGTTAGAATGCATTTCAGAAGTCATGTCTTTTGTATGTTAAAATCTGATTTGGATTATTTGAATGAATGTAATGGGTGATGGTTGAATGGAGATTCTTAATGTTAAGGAAGGTTTTAAATGTATGGGAACGAAGCTGGAGATTGAGGAGGAAATAAGGAAGGAAAAGAAAACAAAAGGGAGGCAGATCAGGTGCAAAACCAGCACTGAACGGACAGGGCAGAGCCCTGCCTGATCTGGAGCGAACTAGAGGTTGTTTGCTCGAGCGACCCAATCTCTGGATGGGCTTCACTCGAGCAAACCCTGGGTTCTGTCAGGCCCATTTTCCAGCCTACTTTTCTCCTTTTGTTTGATATGTATGGTTCCCTTACATATTCATGGATGCTAGAAAAAGGTAATATTGAATGAAAACATCTTGTATTGTGTAAATCTCATGGGAAAAGTGAAAGGGAAGTTTGGTATTAAATTACCAATGGAATTACTTTAAATTCTTGATGCACATTTTGCGCCCTCAATTATTGGAGATCTTCAGTGGCATCAAACCTCTCGCTCATAAGCCGAATTGAGGGACTAAATGTGAATCGAGGTGACCTTTGGTAAGCCATTGAACCATTACACACTACTTTATTCCAAGTTTGTAAATTTTGTATATTTTTCTATAAATTGAATTGAATTAGAATTGAGTGGTTCGCCACATCTGAAAATATCGGTAAGGCTACTCATTTAGTTCGTCTAAATTTATAAGTCTGTATTTGTTAAGGAGTAGTCCTTTTATCGATTTCAGAAATGCATTACTATGATTTGGTTTATATCGGTTCACGTTTTGGTTTTGAACAGCACCACTAAGCTTAGGTTACCTTGTTGAGCTGATCACCCGACTTGGAATCTTTACATTATCTATCAATTGCAGTTTGGACTTTGTCTGCTCCAGCCATGGCAACGATTTTGTTTTCCGGTCCCACGAGTAGTGGCAACGATTCTGTATTCCGTCCCACTTTATGTCGCAATGGCTCTGTTTTTTCGGCCCCACGGGTAGTGGCAACGGTTAATGTTTGCTCTTGTTATTTCGGTAATAGGAGAATATAGCTAAATGTGAATTGCCAATATTTTTACTCAGTTTGTTTTGTTTCTTAAATTATCAATGATTTAGAAATGGTTTCTTTATTTCATCTATACCTAATGTTTAGACTTTAAAATATTTTATAAATGTTTTATAATATTTTATAATTATTGTCACCCCTTTATCTGTTTATTTGCTTGCCAGATCGTCATGTCTGATGCTCTCTTGTTTGGTGCCAGATATCGACCCTGCTCCCTTTGAGGGGGAGCGAGCGGAGGAGGCGGGTGAGCCGGTTGGACCCAAGTGGCAGCCCAACGATATCATTTAGACGTTGGATTGGATTATGAGTTTTGAATCACCTTTTGTGGATGGATGTTGTTATTTTGGGAACTTGTTTATAACTTTTGTTGGCTTTTATCTTTATGTTGGGATTGTAAAACTTAATTTACTTTTGGTATTGTAACTTAAACTAACTAAGGGCTTGCTATGATATATTTCTCTTTAAGATGCACAGGTTTGATTGTCCATTTTATTTAATTGATTGGACTAAGTGTTTGCTACATCGCTTTCGCACATTTTGTTTATTGTGAATACAATTTATTGTATCGTGATGGATCGGTTTTGGAGATCCTCGCCGTGGAAACCTATGAGAAACTAGCACGATGCGGATGGAATTTTCTAACCCGTCACACCATGGCCCCGGATTAGGGACTTGGTTTGTTTGGTCTCGGTTTGGGGGCGTGACACTTAGTGATCCTAAGACTTTAAAGCTTTGGCATGATAGGAGCCCTAAGCGCACTAAGATGGGACCACAACGTAGATTGAAAATCTATATAGGTTATGATTCTCCGATATCTAGAACCAATGGCAGGAGATGTCTTCACTGCTCATTTTCCAGATTGTCAATTCGATGAGACAATATTCCCTCTGTTAGGGGGAGATAAGATAGTTCTTGAAGAACGTACTGTTCTACTGTTCATGTAGAACAACCCGTTTTTGAAGAACGACGAGAATTAACATGGAGAACTTCCACTCTGTCTCATCTGGATTTACGAACTTCACAATGTGAAAATGAAGTACGGAGAATTGTGCACTTATAAGGAATTGCAAACAGATTACATGATGCATTTAATGATGCAGCAAAGGTGACAAAGTCACATGTGCCAGCTATAAATACACATGCTAGGATTAATGTCCCTGTAGGACAAAGTCAAAATATAGCAGTAAAAGAATCTACAATACACCAGAAGCATGACAGACCTATAGGTTCAAAGGACTCAACTCCGCGAAAAAGGAGATATGAGCAATCATCATAACACTCCTGAAGAGGTTCTGAAGAGGTTCCTCTCGAAGAGGCATGTAACGCTCCTGAAGAGGTTCCTCTCGAAGAGGCACATAACACTCCTGAAGAGGTTATGATAAAATCTGTTCGCTCTAGAATAATGGAAGTCCCTGATGGGACTTTAAAAGCCCCTGAAGAGGCACTGGTATCGAATAATGAAAAGATCTCTATACTTTACAATTATTCAAGAAAGGGATGGAATAGAAATGAATTTGTCATCAATGATGCATTTGCATATGCGGTAGCTACACAAATATCAAAGGAAAATGATGATGATGATTGGGACACAAAACCACGTACTATAAATAAATGTCGACAAAGAAATGATTGGCCAAAATGGGAAAGTGTCATCAAAGCAGAGTTAGAGTCTCTCAATAAACGTGGTGTGTTTGGATATACAGTACAAACCCCAAAAGATGTTAACTATGTAGGTTACAAGTAGGTGTTTGTAAGAAAAATGAATGAAATGAATGAGATTACAGAACATAAGGCACGATTAGTGGCACAAGGTTTCCTGCAGAAACTTATAATTGATTATTAGGAAACATACTCTGGATCCCCTATTATGGATACAATAACATTCAGATATCCGATAAGTTTAACAGTGTCCCAAAATCTAGAAATGAGACTCATGGATGTTGTAACTGCTTACTTGTATGGGAATTAGAAACAGAAATTTACATGAAAATTCTAGAACCTAAAGCAAAACCCAAGAGTACGTACTCAATCAAATTAAGACGATCATTGTATGGCCTAAAGCAACCCGGAAGAATGTGGTACAATTATCTTAGTGAATACTTGTCTAAAACTGAAGCTACAAAGGTTATTTATCTTAAATAAGAAAGCATCAGACATGAGGTGGCATAAAGAGAAGCGCGTCAATGATGGGGTGTTAAGGCATTCAGCTGATGCTGAAGCCTGGAAAGAATTTGATAAAATGCATAACTCATTTTCCCAAGACCCTCGTAATGTTAGGCTTGGGCTAGCAAGTGATGGATTCAATCCATTTCAAACATGAGCACTTCTCATAGCACATGGCCGGTTGTTCTTATGCCATACAACTTACCAACGTGGAAATGTATGAAAAGTCTTTTTTTCATTATGTCGCTATCCTGGACCTAAGTCTACAGGAAATGAGATTGATGTATATTTGCGACCATTGATAGATGAGCTGAAAGAGTTGTGGGAACATGGCATCCAAACTTATGATGCTTACACTAGTACCAATTTTTGGTTGCATGCCGCGGTGATATGGACCATCAATGACTTCCCTGCATATGGCAATTTATCGGGATGGAGCACTAAAGGGTTTTTGGCTCGTCCTTCATGCAATAAGGAGACATCACATATGTGGTTGAAGAATGGAAGAAAGACCTGTTACATGAGTCATCATCGTTTCTTATCGACGAATCATATATGGTGACATAGAAAAAGCTCTTTTGATGGAAAGAAGGAACTTCGGGAGAGGCCAAAGTCATTGTCTGGGGATGATGTGCTTGAGCAGTTGAGTCATGTTGGACATGTGACATTTGGGAAGACACAACCGAAGAAAAGGAAGCGTGCAGAGGATTTAAATTGGACGAAGCATAGTATTTTCTTCGAATTGCCTTATTGGAGAACCCTTAAACTGCGCCACAATTTGGATGTCATGCACATAGAGAAAAATGTATGTGATAATGTTCTGAGGACATTGATGAACATTGAAGGTAAAACAAAGGGCAATGCCTAGGCTCGTTTAGATTTGCAAGTGATGGATATAAGGCATTAATTACACGTGAAATATGATGGTAATTCCTATAAAATGCCCCCTACATGCTACACAATGTCCCTTGCCGAGAAAAAGGATTTTTGTGAATTCTTGGCTTCAATGAAGTTTCTTGACGGCTATGCCTCAAACATATCTCAACGTGTGAATATCAAAGAATGTCGAATTGTAGGCATGAAGAGTCATGATTGCCACATATTTTTACAAAGATTACTTCCACTTGCACTACGTAGATCCTTAAGCGATGATGTGTGTGAGGTACTAATTGAGCTTAGCCATTTCTTTAAGGAGTTGTGTTCTAGGACATTAAGAAAAGATGTCTTGGAACGTCTTGAAAGGCAGATTGCTATAACACTTTGTAAGCTGGAAAGGATATTCCCATCGTCATTCTTTGATATTATGGCGCACTTGCCCATTCATCTCGTGCGAGAGGAGATTCTCGATGGACCAGTGCAATATTGATGGATGTATCTGATTGAAAGGTACTGTATTTGATTATTCTTGCTGTTAATTATGCACTTACAATGTTTACATTATATTGCTATTTTGATTATCATCCTAAATTTATATTTCATTAGGTACTTATATACACTATAGCGTTATGTGAGCAATAAAGCTTTTCCAAAAGGGTCAATCGCAGAAAGTTACATTGTCGAAGAATGCCTGATGTTCTGCTCAATGTATTTGCATGGGATTGAACCAAATTCAATAGAGTAAAAAGAAATTATGATGGAAGTAATGGACAAATGCATCAAGGTTTATCCCTTTTTTCAAAGAATTGTCGTCCACTAGGGAAAGGAGAATATGGATATATTGATGACAAAGCTTGGGAGTGGGCTCGCATTTACGTATTGAAGAACTGTGATGAGGTTCTGCCGTTTCTTACGTATGACACTTATCCCAGTGTATTTGATGCATATTTAGTGTTTTTCAATTGTCCGTTTTTATCTCTCTTTTAATGTATTTCCTTGGGGCTATAATTGTAAGTCTTTTTGTATAGTGAACACAAGGAACATATGGAGAGAGAGAGTCTAAGGAATGTAGTAAAGAGGCACGAAGAGAAGTTTCCTAAATGGTTTGAAGAATGTGTAAGTGTTATAAAACATAAATCTTATTGCATCACACATTAGTTCCATCATATTATATTTATTTCATTCACATATATGAACAGGTTACATAGTTGTACAATCAAGGAAATGCACTTGTCAATAAGCAACTTCTGGACTTAGCACGAGGTCCTGATAGAAGAGTGACACAATACAAGGGTTGTGTCATTAATGGTCTACGATTTCATCCAAAAGATTGTGAGATGTTTCGAAAAACTCAGAATAGTGGCGTGGTAGTGAATGGAGATGATGAAACAGGAAACCAAGATTACTATGGTGTCCTTACAGACGTTATTCAATTTGATTATTTTGGGGACATCATTATTTTTTTGTTTAAGTGTGATTGGTGGGATGTCAGCAAAGAAGGTAGAGGAATACAAACAGATAAACACAACTATACTGATGTCAATTTCACAAAGAAATGTAATACCAATGAGCCATTTGTGCTAGCATCTCAAGCGGTACAAGTTTTTTACGTCAAAGACTCCAAATTAGGCAATAATTGGCAAGTCGTGGTGAAGACACAATCTCGAGACTTGTATGATGTACCCAGAAGATGAAGATAAAGAGTCGATCGGTGATGACGAGCCATACCAACAAAATGAATCATATAGTATAGCTGATACATTGAGAGTTAGTGATGACGACTTTGTGACATGGCAAATAGGTGATATTCCTCTAACTCTTAATGATGCAAATCTTGTAGTGCATGAGGAAGTAGAAGATAAGGATGTTTATACTTTTATTAATGATGAAAGTGAGGAGGATGATACCTCTCTTGATTATGATAATGAGGAAGATGAAATGAGCACTGATAATGATAGTGAGACCAATAGCTTGATCTAATTTGTATATATAATATGTTCATTATCATTCTTAATGAATAAATACATTAAGGAAAGCTTATTTTTCATGCTCATATATTAATCATTCTTTGATGTAAGACATGTGCTTGATGTGTATGCATATATGCTTAATGAATAATCAATTTAAAGCAAACTGTTGAAGGATAGATCATTGACATGGCCAGTAGAGGTCGAGGCGAAGGTAGACAAGGAGGAGCTTGGGCAAGCCAGTCCTCACAGATAGGACAACCTACATTAGAGGTAGGACCTTCAGACCCCACACAGGTTGAGTCATTTGTTCGAGATGAGGTCGCCGTCGACAACACCGGTATGTTTAACAACCATTTTAAATTATGCATGTACTTTTTTATGGTTTATGCAATAATATATAAATTTAATTTAATTGTATTTTGAGTGAACAGGGCCATGTGCATCCAGGAAAAGAGGACAAGGGAAGACTAAAGGGGTATTATATTGACAAAGAGGAGACGTGATGGGGGAAAAGCTAGCAGTAGACATTTCACCAAACCTGATGCGAGCTGTAGGAAACAATGCTCAAGCATTAATAACTGAGTGTGGCATTATTGTCAGATAGATTGCCCCACTTCGGTTTACCAAATGGAAGATAATCCCAGATGACGAGAAGACTAAGATATGGCAAGCTACACAAGTGAGTCATTTAAATTAAGAAGCTTATGTGTTCGAGAAATTCTATTTAGATTTGATGTTACTAACTTACATCTATATTTACTTACTTATACAATAATGTGCAGCAAAAGTTTACTCTCCGGGATGAACCCCATATCAAGGAAGTTGTGTATCAATAACTAAATCGCCAATATAGGGATTATTGACACAGGTTGTATAAGGATTATTATTGCAAGTATGGCACCGATGAGATGAGACTGGCGAACCCCCCTTCGTGTGTGAGCAACGATGATTGGGTTGATCTTGTTAGGTATTTTGGATATGAGGACTTTAAGGTATGCATGTTAATTAAGTTATATTGTATGCCCTTTTAATCTATCATACATGTATTGTTTATAATTTATGGTATTCAAATGCATGCAGAAAATGAGTAATAGAAATAAGGAGAACCGAAAAAGCAGAAAATCAGCCATGTTGCTGGGACGAAGGCTTTTTCTCAAATCAGCTATGATAGTGTAAACTTCTCTCATAATGTTTTTGGGAATTTATTATTAAATATATATTATTTGTGTTAAGTTACATAATCACAGTGTAATCTTGAGACGTGGGACGAGCCTTCTCGGACTAAATTGTGGTTCACCACCCGGTATAACAAGAAGAAAGAAGTTTGGGTGGATTCGACTTCGCAAAAAGTCTATGTAACTTATTGTTCCCTTCTCCATTTTCTTATCAATCTTCTTATATTATATATAATACTAAATTGATAAATAATAACAATTGGTATTTGAATGTAGGAGGAGCTCAAGATATTAGAGTCTCTGCTACCAGAGGAGGGCACTCCTCCCATGACTGAGGACCAGAGATTCGAGGCAATACTCGAACCAGAGCGGTTGGGATATATACACAGTCGTGGGGCTGAACCAAAGCACAAGACCTCTACAGTTGGGCAGCAAATCCGTGCGCAGCTAGAGAGAGAGAATGAGGAGTTTAGGAGGCGAGTTGAGGCAGATACAAGGCGCTTGGAGTTGTTGGAAAAGGAGAATAGTGAGATGGCTTCGCTAATGGAGTCCTTAGAATCCCAACTAGCCTTGCAGCAGACATAAGTGCAAGCTCAGGTGTAGGCAGCACTCCAGTCCCAGGCAGAATCGCAACAAACACATATGCATGCTCAGGTGCAAGTTGCGTTACAGTCCCAGCTTAACATCCTCCTTCAGCAGGTCAAGGAGTCAGGCCAAATTCCAATGTGATGCATAACTGCTCAAAAGCCGGTTGTTAATGATTTTTTTTATTTTTTTTTATATTTTTCTATGCTGATGTAAACTTTACTCTTGTTACTCAAGTACCTTAGAACTTAATGTTTTTAAATTTGAGGTTATTTTCTAATACTTGACGGTGATGAAGTTTTCATTTTCTCATATTATATAAGCAGGTTCATGAAAATTTGAAAAGGAATCAATAAATTAATTTTGTTCTTCCTTTTAATTAATTTTGCCTTTTAGCCACAAGAACAAGTCGTTGGTAGAACTATTATACTTAATGCATTTAGTGATGACTTGTTGTCGTAGCTGAAAGTAAAACGTTTAGCTGCGATATATTGCAAGTCGTCGCTAAAACTACCACTAAAGGTGCTATACCTAGTACTTGTAGTGGCGATTTGCGTCACAGCTAAAATTTGAACATTTAGCCGCGATAATAAGTTGGCACTAAAATTACAATACACAATACTTTTAGTGGCGACTTATAGTTGCCAATAAAATTAAACTTTTAGCTGCGACTTAAGATCACCCATAAAACCCTACTTTCATATGTTTATAATAAATTTTTAGTGGCGATTTTACACTTTTAGTGACAACAATTTTTTAAATATGCGGCGATAAATCTTGCGGCTAATTAGTAGACTTTTAGCTACAATTTTGGAGTTGTGGGTAAAAGTCCAACTTTAGCCACGATGTTTTAAATTTGCAGCTAAAACAATTAGTGATAGCACTTTTAGCAACGACTTAGCGGCGATCAAAATATTGCCGCTAAAACTTTTAGCCGTGACTTTAAGACCTTTAGCCGTAAAAAATTTCGCAGCTAAATGTCAAGTTTCTTGTAGTGTTAGGTTCCGGACCCACAACTAATTGCAAATAACTCCACTATATAAACGCAATTGCACTCTAGTCCTAGAAATTTTATAAGAATACCCTAATCTTTTTAAATACTACAAGTTGCCCCCTCCATCATTTATATCCATAGATCCATTGGATTTTAAACTGTCTAACTAAATTGGACCCACCGCTTATTATCCTTGTGACCCAATTAATCACACTGATCATAGATACCATCCGATTAACTCTTAATCAGAACGGGTGCGCACTTACCGACGATAAATTTCATTAATTAACATAAGGGAATATTTTTATTTTAGAGAAAAGATTCCATCTTGAGAATATATGTGCCCACAGTCATGCTATCATCCACCCAGGATACCGAGATGTTGACCTACAGTTAGCCTCACTCATTGGTAAGTTAAAGCAAATGCGCGACAGAAACTTGAGGCCATTACCGTATCAGGATTGATGGCCTATTGCTTGAAAATTATGAGAGCGTTCCTTAATCAGAGACAGTATTCGACATAAGGTGCTACTCATGATCCTTCAGTACATCCAATGTACTAGAACAATAACCCAAAGTCTTCCACTCTAATGGTTGAGATAAACTAGACTATCTCATAGTAATTGCAGTGCTATAACCTTTTCAGATGAGATGCTCAGTCTCATCACTGGTTGTGAAAAAACTTCAAGTATAAGATTTGTGATCTATGTTTCTTACATGTGGATCTCATCCACATAAATAGATCACATTAAATATACTTAAGGGCTCATGTTCATCTCATAAACAATCATGTCATTTTACATTAATTTATATGTGGCGATGAGAAAACCCCATTCATCTCATGAATAAAATATGGAATTATAAATCAATTAAGATAATAAATGAATTCATTCATATTATCCACTGGTATTGAGGTCATACAATCTAACACCAAGTTCTCCATTGTGGTGGATTGAAATTTCATGGTGGGCCCCGTAATTGAAATTTTGGACCAATCAAAGTGTATGTTTACCCTCTAATTTTATTCTAAACTGAGTCGCTGTCACTAAACATTATGTTAATGACAGTTAATCTTCACACTATTAATCTATTGCTCAATGTTACAGTGGAATGAAAATTTTTTTTTCCTTTGAGAGTAAAATCTCCTCACAAAGGGAGAGTATACGTTTTGACTAGTTCTAATTTTCAACAAGTGGCCTTCCATCGAGTTTCACTCCTGAAATGACTGGTAGCAATAAAGAAAATGCCAAGAAACATTATTGATCACTCCTTCAGTAGATTCAAAATACGTCCCTCGTTTAAGTGATGGGCTGCCCATGTGGCCCACTAATTGAAATTTTGAATCACTCAAATTAATGCAATTCATTTATTTGAATAGAAAATTTCAATACAAATTTCAATACACTAATAAAAGTTTATCCCACTGTAAGATTAGAGGGGGTTTTACTTTCGTAAATGGTGGAGATTGAAAATCCAATGCATGGCATTTCGTTGGAGAGAATTTCTATAATTAATAATACGTAAACTATGACTTATACATTATTTAATCATATGATCAAAAGGTGGGGTCAATTTTTAAGTAAAATCTAGAGACACCCTTTCTAAGCGGGTGGATACATCTAGGATTCATGACCTTGTCGGTTGTCGCACCGGCAAAATGTAAGTGCAAGCTCTCCCTCTACCAGGATGTCTCTAATTTTAAACCAACAAAAAGTGGCCAGATAAAAAAGATTGGGCAAGGGATTAATAATGTGATCAACACAATTTTACAGTAAGAACAAACTCGTTTGAAATAAAATTAGAGGGGAGAACATACATTTTGGGGGATTTAACGGGAAAAACCCTCATAAATAACTTATTATTGAATTTGATCACTATAGAAAACACTACACAGAATGGGCCCTTAATTGACGTTTCTCCTTTTTTTTTTTGTCGTTTAGTGCTATAGTCGATATCGACTATCCTCTGTAACTACAATTAAAACCCAACTTCGCATCTACCATTTCCCGTTTACATCTCTCGCCTCGTCTGGTGCGAACAACCCTTCTTTGGGGACGAAAATCCACTGCATCTCTTAAGCACTCTATTAATGGTGGTGGTTGCACTCCTTTAAAAGGTAGGTGCACACATGAATCTTTATTATTAGTTTGATAGTTTCCCCAAAACTTGGCAGTCACCCAACTTGTTGATTAATGCTCTTCCTTTTATATCTTACCAGCCCTAGACAAGCAATCTACGACCTTGATCTGTCTTAGAAAATGGCATCCAAGTGCGTGTAGAGTTGTGAACATTTGATATTTGCTCATAAAAAACAACTCTCATCTTTTTAATCTTCACATACGTTTTTGGGTTTAGAGTTTTATATGTGCGTTTTTTGACTGTCCCAGAGAATGGCACCCAAGTGCATCTAGAGTTCTGAAAGGTGGATATATTCTCCTAAAGTGACACTGCCATCTTCAATTTTAGCAAAGTATTTTTTGGGTTTAGGGTTTTAAATGTGGTTGCATTTGACAATACAGACATCACTCATCTTCTTCTATTTAGCCTAAACTAAAACAGAACATTCATGCCCCATGTTAATTTTTTTCGACTATTTCATTTGACAAGATCTAGAAAATTTAAGGGCACATTGACATAAAAGGTGGATATGCTCCTACAGTGTCTTATTTATTTTTCATTTCGCTCTATGGTTCAAAATGTATATAGTCTGTGCATGGCATTGTTTAACTATACAATTAGTACAACCTTTAGAATATCATAATGCATCTACTTTAAACATACCTTCTGCTTTTACCACTATATAAACTGAATAATTTTTATTAATAAACAGCATGTCAGATTGCGATATCCTAATCATATTCCACTATGATGGAAACTTTGAGTTTGACATGATGCGGCCTATCTATAATGGAGGAAAGCAGAAGATGAGGTATTTATCAACCGACATAACATATAGGTCATTAGTTGCCGAAGCAATTGAAGCATCTAATTGGGATTCATCGACTAAAAGTTTAAGCATACAATACCTTCATCACAATGGACGTGCATTTTCACTGGCTAGCATTGAAGATGATAATGATGTAAACAGAATGATGAAAGCATCGGGTCGAGATACAAATGGGATATACTTATATGTTTCCAACAAATCGAACAATGAACAATGCGTAGGAGGAGAACAGTTAAGGTATGTTAGTTTGTTGTATTGTAAATTAAACATTTATCATATACTAATCTCAATCCCTCACACAGATTTTGTCATATTGTTGTTGCAATTGTAGGTTTCAGAGGATTGACAAGCATCAATATTATCTTGGGAAATCGAGGGATATATTGTTAAATTGCAAGGGAAAAGAAGTGAACGACGGGACAGCCGTTCCAGAGCTTCCTACCGTTAATCTCCAAGAAGATAATGACATGCATTTTTCAACTCTACGGGACATGACAAGTCCATTGCATACCTCATGTCAAGAAATTGATGTTGATATTATACAGGATGTGGCAGATTATGGTGATGAGAATGATTTTGATGAAATTAATTTGGCCAGAGAAATTCCAGTGGTTGGGATGAGCGCGAACAGAAGGAACGTTGCAGGGACTAATCCAGTCAACAATGCATGTGTTGATAATATAGAGGAAGGGACAGAGTATGGTGATGAGAATCATTTTGATGAAATTAATTTTATTGGACATATTCCAGTGGTTGTGATGGGCGCGGATAGAAGCAACGTCGCCGAGACTAATCCAGCAGACAATGCATGTCCTTCGAGTGAACATTCAGGTGTTAATTTTGTCGATGACATGGTACCTGAAAAATTGAATGTAGACGTTGGAAACAATTCAGCACGGGAAATGTGGATTGGCCGTGAATTCCCTGATCGTGACACGTTTCGAAAGACTCTGGCCAAGTTTGCAATTTATGGAAACTTTACTCTGAAGCACTTGAGGACCAACATGTACAAAGTGACAGCATGTTGTAAAGATCAGAATTGCCCTTGGCGCATTCATGCCTCCATTGTGGAATCAGGACCACAATTCAAAGTGCGTACATATAATCCAGTCCATAAATGCTCGAAACCAATGATGGGGATGGCACATAAACAGGCGTCAGCATTGCTAATTGCGGAGTTCATCATGGATAGAGTCCGACAAAATGCCTATCTGAAACCAAAAGAGATCATGAACGACTACCAAATTGAATTTGGGACAACTATTACATACAGGAAGGCACATATAGCAAAGGAGATAGCCCTGCGTGCAGTGCGAGGATCTTATGAGGAGTCCTTTCTAATGCTGCCTAGTTACTGTATTGAACTGTAGAGGACCAATCTAGGCACAGTAACAAACATAGACACCACATCTGAAGACTGTTTTAGAAGGTTTTTTTTTTTTGGGCATTTGGAGTTTGTCTAAGGTCTTTCATTAATACTTGTAGACCAATGATTGCTATAGATGGGACACATCTCCGAGGGAAGTATCCCGGTGTTTTGCTCGTTGCTGTTACACACGATGCCAATCATAAGCTCCTCCCAATCGCTTTTGCCTTTGCGGAATCCGAGCGACGTGATAGTTGGGAGTGGTTCCTTGCAAATCTGCATATAGCGCTGGGTGAGCCTAACAATTTGACTATTGTGTCTGATCGCCAAAAAGGTCTTATTCCAGCGCTCTTGAACACCATACCCTCCGCCAAGCATTGTTATTGCTGTCGTCACATTGCTGAGAATATCAGGGTTGCTTTCGGCGATGCGGCAATTGTTATGAAATTTTGGCATGCAGCCAAAGCGAACAGGCCATTTGAATATGATGCATATATGACTGATATACGGATGGTCAGCCAAGAGGCATTCACTTACATTGATACAATTGGAAGGCAACGTTGGGCCAATGCATATGTAGATGGACGGCGGTATGACATGCTAACTAGCAATGCAGCAGAATGCACAAATGGCCTCTTAAAGGACACTAGAGTCCTTCCTATTACAAAGCAGGTTGAGGAAATACGAGCCAAACTAATGGAATTCTACCAGAAGCGCCATCTTGAATCGCAAGCAGTTACAAGTCGTCTCACACCGTATGCGGAGAAAGTGTTGGAAAAAGAAACGGAAGAAGCCAGGCGACTGCATGTTCGTGTGGCTGGCCTAGTTGAGTTTCAGGTCCAATCAGCAGAGTACGTGGACGTCGTCGATCTTGAACACAAGACTTGCACATGTCGAAAATGGGATATCTTGGGGATCCCGTGTGCTCATGCATTGGCTTCAATGAGAGTTAGAAACTATGATCCATATGAATTCTGTGAACATTGGTACCTCTCAAATGTATATCGCACGACATACAGTGAAGTATTGCATGCTACTCGTGACAGTAAACAATGGGAGTACACATCCGATGAACGAGTTCTGCCTCCACGAGCCACTAAACAGCCAGGGCGACCAAAGAAGAATCGGATTCGGACCGAAGATCGTGGCCGCCAGCGAAGGGTAGTCACTTGTGGTAATTGTAAGGAGAGGGGGCATAACCGACAAAGTTGCCGCAATCCACCGGCGCAAACTTGATATATTGCTGAAGAATTTTTTGGAAGGAATTTTGGTTGGTTGTTGTTGTTAATATTTTTGGGAAGGCGGATGCAAATAGTTAATGTGCAAAACTTTTTGGTGGATTGTTAATATATGGTGTGAATATACTGGAAGATGCAACCGTCTTGACAGTGTACAGTCTACTGATCAACATTTTTTGGAAGTGGGTGGTGAATATTTGGTGTGAATGTGCTGGAAGATGCGGCCGTCTTGACAGTGTACAGTCTACTCATCAACATTTTCTGGAAGTGGGTGGTGAATATTTGGTGTGAATGTGCTGGAAGATGCGTCCGTCTTGACAGTGTACAGTCTACTGAACAACGTTTTTCGCTGGTTACAGAAGATGTTGTTCAGACCTTGTACATTGCGCTGAAGCATTTTCTATATGGGCATATTTTCTACATGTGTTATTCAAACATATTTTTCCTTTTTGTAAAAGATGGACGACCCATTTTAAGGGGATGTTGAATAACTTTTCTATATATTGTTGTTTGCATTGTTCCAAAACCTTTGTTTGTATTGTCCTAACTCTAATAGCTTGTAATTTGCTAAGACTGTCGAAATCAAATAAAAAAGGTTAGTAAAGTTACAGTCGACATCGACCATAATTACAGTCGATATCGACTATGTCTGTTTTTTTTTAGTTTCAGCTAAATAGTCGATATCGACCATTAATATAGTCGATATCGACTATATTGGGTCTATCTACGTATCAGTTAAATAGTCGTTATCGACTATGACTGTTTTTTTTAAGATCCAGTTAAATAGCCGATATCGACTATTAGTACAGTCGATATCGACTATATTGGGTCTATTTAAAATAGTCGTTATCGACTATCACTGTCTTTTTTAAGATCTAGTTAAATAGTCGATATCGACTTTGCCTATAGCCGATATCGACTATGACTGTCTTTTTTTAGTTACAGTTAAATAGTCGATATCGACTTATATTATAGTCGATATCGACTATATTTGGTATATCTACAAGATCAGTTAAATAGTCGTTATCGACTATCACTGTCTTTTTTAAGATCCAGTTATATAGTCGATATCAACTATTTTAATAGTCGATATCGACTGTTGGTATGGTCGATATCGACTATTCATCATTTTATTGCCACATCCACATTCCTGCTAGGGGTTTATATACATAGTCTGAATACATTCACATTCCTGCTAGGGGTTTATATACATTCAAAAGACATTCAAAAGACAAAACATATATATTCAAAAGACATTCAAAAGACAAGTCCTAGCTATACATTCAAAAGACAAAACATATACATTCATATAAAATGCATCAAGGTGAATGTACATTAAAACATATACATTAACAAACCATTCATCAAGGTGAATGTGTTCCAACTTCATTGAAACATTAACAAAATACATTCATATAAATCATTCATCAATTGATTTATAAATCAACAACTCCATAAATCAACAACTTTCCAAAACCTTCAGTGCCCACAAGTTCATCAATGTATTTCCTCAAATTCAGTGCCCACAAGTTCCACAGTTTCATATACAAAGTTAAAAAAAATCAATTGAATCCATCCTACACTCGGCGTCTCCGTCTAGTGCCCAAAACCTTCGTCTTCGTTAGACTGAACAAACAATCAAGCAGCACGGTGATCAAACCGGTAGGTTCAACAATTCAGGAAGATTCAGCCGATTAGCATTCACCTGCCAACTTCTCTTGAATAGTTCAATGACAATTCTGCTACGGAAGTAAGGGATGTCAGACTGTGTAAACGTGATCGGACGACGGTGAACACAATGCTCCGCGAATGCAACAACGAAGACTCCACAGTCATTACCATTGTCTTGATGAGGAATGTCTTCCTTGATCAATATAGGCCATAAAAATGGATCAGTCCACCCAAAATGCATATACATAGCGTTCAACCACCCGATCTGCAACAATGTCAAAATGGGGGGCCAATTGTTATCTGGGATGAGGTCTTAATTTCAATTAATAGTGGCAATTTAGAATCAACAACAATACTTACAAACTGCTCCGCCTTACTCCGTGTCAAACGATCACCAGGCAGACTGTTGTAGAACTCCCACCTTCTTTCATCAACGTAACCCACAACCAACGAAAAATGGTTCCTATAGTGTAGTACAAACACTAGAGTCTGACACTCTCGGGCTTCCCAGACCCTGTGGCCATGCTTACCGAATGCAGCTTCATTACTGGCATCGGATCCTTCCTGCCACCAACTCTGCATACAGTAATGCATCCACAATATCAATCAGAGGATTTTGTTAAAATTAAAGTGAAGGACTATTTAGCACGTTTCTTACAGATATGCTTGGGTCCGCGACGAAAGCGGTGGGACATGCGTCTCTCAAAATCTCGAAGTAATAGTACATAATATTGGTGTCCAACCAAGTTCCCTCGTCCAGTGCTTTCTTCAAATCCTTGCTGGATACCATGGTACAAATGCTTGCTAATTCATCACCTCTACATGAAAGAGATGTTTGTTAATAAACAAAATTATTACAACAAATATATTAATGAAGATGGGTACATTGTGAAAAAACAGTAATAAAACATCCTCCCTTACTTTGTACTGTAATATTCATTGAAACCCCTGACCAAGAATTGCTCCTGCTCGTTTAATACATAGCCCGAATGCACCATAGAATGAGAATAATCGGAGAACTTTACGGGCACCTTACGCATGCGGGGCAAGCGCTTGATTCTCCATATCAAAGACACAATGGTAGCAGGGGGTACTGCAGCAACTATCACAGAATCACTATGAACTGACACTGGGGTGTCGAACAATGCCCTGGCTAATGGAGGGGTGTTGAGCACCTCTTCAAATGGTGGTAAGTTGCCTGGCTGACTTTTACTTGGAACTTCGTCATTCTGTTTCTTGCCCTTTCTCCTGTAAGTTTTTGCTTTTGTACTTTTCTGAGCAGCTTTTTTCACTCTCGTGTTGGAGGGCTGAATGATATCTGGGTCAGCATCAATCTCTTTACCTTCTTCAGGGGGAACAGTATGGGATGGACCAGCACCAGTGTCGGGAACAGTCTGAGGGCAAAAATGGTGTGTTGGACCAGCATCAGTCTCGGGAACAGTCCGAGGAGAAACAGTATGAGATGGACCAGCATGGGTATCAGGAACAGTGTGGAATGGAGCATTATGAGAGGTTCTAGTGCTTCTCTGCAGTTGAACAGTAAAGAACATTGTTAGATTGCACTATAGTACCATGAAAGTTCGAGTTGCTGCAATTTACCTTCTCTACATCCTCATCAGACTCTGAGCTATTGCACTCTTCCATGTTAAAGTTTTTGAATGAATTTCCGAATGCTGCTTTAAATGTCTTAAGTTTTTTCCGGATGGATTCCGCTAGACTGGACATGCTTTTCTTCCTCCTGTCTGCCCGATCGCATGATCGCTCTAAGCGAGCAACAAGTTGTTCGACCTAATTACAGCCCAATTCATTTCATCAGTTAAAAGCAACATTACTACCATATAAATGAAAAACGTCAACACTTTAACATTAAAATACTTACGTATTTATGTGGAACAAATGGGTTTTCCTGCTCATCAGGGGCTTTGGCCTCGGTACCCTCATTCTGCTCGACCCTGCCTATGTGTTGGACTGTGTTGGCAACATACCAGGTGAGGTACTCTTCAGAATGTGCAGGCTGGGTGGAGTCCTCCCCGCGCAATCCGAGTTGCCTTCTTGCAGCCCACAGTCCTGCTATCTCTTCACCCATATACAAGCTGTAATCAATCACCACTCTCTCTACACGTTCTCTTCTCACGTATGGCATACTGAATGGAGGGGGTACCAGTTGCTTGAGACCAAATTGCTTCATGACACGCCACGTATTATGCCGCTCAACAATCCAGTACCACAATAGCACGGTCGAGGAGGAAAAAAGATCGCGATCCCCTTTGGGTACGCTCAATCGGAATTTCTTGGGGTAGTTGGAGTACGGCTGCCAAGTGAACTGCATATGGTCACGTATAAGAAGACGTTAAGACAGATAATAGGTAACCAAATTAAAAAATATGTTCAATTATATTGAAAACCACATATATATTTACCCCATCAGTCGGCAAATTGTTTAGTTGCTGCCTTACTTCCTTGACCGTTGCGAGCGGTGGGTGTTCCCCCAACCTCCTATGCCATGTCTTGAACAACGGAAATTGAATGTCCTTTTTCCAACTACGATCTGGTAGAGGACACCGTCCAATAGTCATTCTAGAGTAAGCCCATATCTGTGATGGAAAACAACAAAATGCAGTCATAAGTTAGCTTTTATATAATGAACCAAAAATGGTATGCTTGAAAATTAATCACCTGTAGAAGCTGCAAAGGCCCCGTGGGTGTCCTGCAGGACTTACTATCCTCCTCTTGTTGATCTTTTCTTTTTCCTTCAGCCACTTGCGGATCTTGTCCCCACCAAGTTGCCTTTGCAAGCATTCTATAAAGGTTTGCAAGGCACGCTGGGGCCCATGCGTAAGGCTTGAATTCTTTAAACAACTCAAGCAGAAAAGCAGGACCCCTCGCACCTGAAGTCTGTGTGAAGATTTGCCCGGCCACCAAAAAGAACAAATATGCACGAGTGGCTCTAATCTCATCATCTTTGTTAATCTTAAAATTCTCATCCTGCCAGGCAGAAGGCTTGAAGTTGTCTTCAAGCCATTTAAATTTTATCGTTATCCCAATATAGTCTTGCTTCTTTTGGGGCGTGATCCCAAGCAACTCCTGGCACACTGGCTCTACATACCTGCCAGGGAAAGTCCGACCGGTAACGACCGGGCCATCGACTGGCAAGCCATAAATATAAGCAACATCTTCAAGTGTTATGGTTGCTTCCCCCGATGGCAGATGGAATGTATTTGTTTCTGGACGCCACCTCTCTATCAGCGCTGTTATCAACGCATGGTCTATGACCATACGATCTATCTCCGACAAGTTGTGTAGTCCCGTCCGCCGTACGTATTGCTTTTGAGTGTCTGTAAGCACCCATATATCCTTGTCAGGGTTTGTTGGGATACATCTCATGCGACCAAGTTCCTGTAAGAACAATAATTATTGAGGTGACTCAAAGGAGAATAAAATACAGCTAAGAGATTGAAATTATAGATAGATAATTGATATCTATTTACGTTGTACCTCTCCTTGACGAATGCCTTCTGAAATATGATTTGTTTGTGAGAATAAGAGTCCTCTCTCAGCATCATTGGTGTTTTCTTCATGAACCTGTAAAGAAGAAAGTGGAATGTGGCTGTGTTTATATAGAAGCATGTAGTTCTAAATCTTGATAATAATACAATTGATGCCAAGGTCTATTATGAGTCCTTATCACTTATGGTTTATGATGTACCTCACATTAGACTTGGGATTTTATATCATTGAATAATATATCTGATATCAGAACTATATATGTGCTCCATGTTCATTGTTGTGACTCATATTTAGTTAAATTTGCTTGTTCGTCTCACAAACTGTACCAGTAAATATTGACACCCAGTTGACTACACTGGCATGCCTAGCATAAAAGTATTTTCAACATATTTGTAAAGTATATTGGATGTTGAGAAATGAGGTCCTATCTTTGTTCATGTACATCAGTGCCCATATTTATTGAACAGGAATAAAGAAAACCCCAATTACTTGGCTACAATTAATGTTGATCCAAGTTCACCTACTCTATTGAAAAGTGATTCATATAACTATGAAAGTAAAATGAATCACACACACAAAATGCACAGCACACACATATGTAAAGAGTTTTGGTTGTGGAGAATTCGAGTCATGGCGTGGTTCCCATGCTATTGATGTACAACAATGCTCATGTTTATTTTCTAAGAGGAATATGATTAGAGAAGGTTGATTACTTGGATACAATTTATGTGGATCCAGGCTCACCTACCTATTCAAAAGCACATGAGTGATAAGATCTTTCAACATTTGAGTTGGTTCCAAATATGCCATTGAACTGTACTAAAACCAACCCATTTGTATCCCTAGACAATGTTGTCCATGGGTGCCGATTTAATGTATCTTGATGGCTCCTAATAGTGCATAAACTCTGCTATGCAAAGCTTTCTAACAACCTTTTTTATGGCCTAGTTTCAGGCCTAACAAGTTCTGATTTCTAAACCATGATCCTCCTGATATGATGTTAATTTCATTTTAATTCCTTAAACAAACAGCAACAGAAAACTCACGATTTTCATATTAGATGAAAAAACTATATGATATAGAAGATGAATACAAAGGTAAACCCCAAAGAGTAGATTGATCTAATGCCCTGGCTTTCAATCTTTGCAGGGGACAATTGCCCCTTAAATAAAAAAAAAAAAGGAGTCCTATTCCTAAAGCAACCCATCTATAAGTTGATTATTACATTTTTTTGTAAATATAAATTAAATAGAAATCCTAGTAGGTCTATGCCTTGATTTCTAAAGGGAAATCCATTTTTTGGATATGACTTCTGGCACCAACCCCGCCACAAGTTCGGCTTTCACTAAAGGCTTCAACCCCCATTACATTGCAGATGGTCGTTACGGGAGACAATTATATTAGTTTGTAGGGGCACTTTTTACACATTGATTGTTGACCAAGCTTTAGTTTTTGGGCGTTTATTATCCCCACATAAATTACCAAATATAAGTAGCGAATAGAGGTTTCAGGGACCTTTAATCCTTATTGGCAATAGTATTATATTATAGGATTTAATAGGACCTTTAATCTTTATTTGGAAAGGAAACAGGTCATCCTCATAAAAAGGTTAGCACTAAAGATCATTATTTAAAGTAGAATAATTAATCTGGATTTCTCATCAACGACATGATAGGTCAAACAGCCTCTTCCTTAATCTAATGAAAACTATTGAAAAGAGGGTGTTCTTGCCGCCCCACCCACCTCCACTCCCCATACACCATATTATAATACTCTCTATAGGTAGCTATGGGTATCCCACATATTAATTAGTTCCGTATTACATCACTCTCTCTAGATTGATCATTAACAAACCACCCCATGTAAGTGGAATGAACATATATACAAAAACACATAAGGACAAAAAAAACGAACAATGGGAACAAAACATCAATGACAGAGAACAAACCACCCATATCTAGCCTTTGGTGCACGTAAAAAGTAGTCGTACATTGTCATGGAGAAGGGTTTCGATCCATAAATAGGTATGAACCAAAAACTATAATTCTGCAACTAATTATTAGCCATGATGTAGTAATGATCATGGATATATAAATCTTTGTTTGATTGATAATGCAGTTGGGTTTCGAGTATATGAGGAGAAAAAAAAAATCCACTGCATGTTTGGGGAAGTGATGTGTCATTCCCATCGACTGTGATTGTGCACAATTAAGAGATCATGTGTCGTTCCCATCGACTGTAATGGTGTCCAATTAGTACTTTCTTTAGGTGAGTAAATTGCACTTGCTACATTTGTTGCTTAAAGATGATACAATCACTGAAAATACAGAGCATGGATCCTATGCTTCAATGAAACAAAATTTCTTCCTCAAACCTAAAATTACTTCACATTTGCTATTTGGAATCTAGTTGGTAAATTCCATTAAAATGGCTGCTTCATTCAAAACCCATTCACTATGATTCAGAAAACCCAAAAAAAAAAACCCAAAAAGGGCAGCGCTGTCAGTCAGTGCATCCCTTTCTACATGAACAAACTAGAAACTGTGAATAGAAATGCATTTTAATGAAACTACAAAGTTACAAGTCGATTACTAGGTCAGTCCCTTCCGAAGGATCAATCCCATCGAAAACCAATATATCTCACTCCAAATTTAGGGCACAAATACGAGAATGACAACGAACATACCTCCATGTGCGTTCAAGGGTGTAGAATCTTTTAAAAGTTGGAGCAAATGTGATAGGGGACCACCGTTTGGGACCACCGTTGTCGGTTGAGAGAGAACAGTCGCCAACCAACGAAGATGAAAGTGAAAAAGGAAAAAGAAGAAGAAGACAGTGATAGTTACAGCGGTTTCGTGGGTTTTTTATGGATCAGGAATAGTCGATATCGACTATAGCACTAAACGACAAAAAAAAAAGGAGAAACGTCAATTAAGGGCCCATTCTGTGTGGTGTTTTCTATAGTGATCAAATTCAATAATACGTTATTTATGAGGGTTTTTCCCGTTAAATCCCCTACATTTTGATTGGTCCATTTAGTTTTTCTGAACAAAGAAAAAGACGTCACTCCGGATTGGTCCACATTTTCAAACAGTGGGGGCCACCGTGAAGTTTCAATCCTCCACATAGGTCACAGGGTAGCATGGGTGACAAAATTTCAAAGTACTGGGACTGGTAAGTGTCTACTTCACTTGCTTGCAACCCATGGGCAGGAACTAGGAAGGATTCAATGAACCGGCTAGTATCTCCTTCCTCTTTCCACGACAGTACATCATCCCTCTGCATTTTGAAAATGATGTAGCCTTTTAACCGGTTCCTTCTTTCGTGGTGTGGTTTTATCAAAAGTTATTGATTAACTGGCATGGGCTGTTTCTGAGTTCTTCGCGGAAGTTTCTGAGTTCCTTCGGGCCAATTTCCTTTGCCTTTTCCTTTCCTCCAATCCTCCATTTCCTCTAGTTCCCAAAATTGTCTCAACCTGGTGGAGCTCCATGTCATATTTCGTTTTCTATTCCTTTGCTCTGTAACAACCGTCTTAGCCATTCATCCGTTGGCCTATCCATCATGGGTTCTCTTCCAATCTTTAAGATTTGAAGCAACTGCTGGGGAGTTTTGTAAGATTAGAATCATGAGTTCATGGACCATATCTACTGACTAGCTGCATTGGGGTAGATGGTATGGTCTTGCTGCTGAGTTCGTAGGTACGTTTCTCTGTGGGTAGGCCTCAATTAGGGCACATTTGTGTAGCCCATTTTCCGAGAAAAGGAGGTGGTTAATTTTCTGCCAAAAACTCTTTTTTCATGTGTGGGTAGATCTCCGTTCATGTGATCTCTCCCTCTCTCACTCCTTTTTGGGGCTGTGATTTTCTGAGTTTAGATTTTTAAGAGTGAGGTGACACTGATGGATTTACAGGGATGACCATCTTTTCAGGAGTGTACATGATATCCTAATTCATGGTTTTTGATGCAAGTCACCACCATTTTCTATAATTGAGGTTGGCAGAATGTGAAATTTGATATTCAACCAGTTTTCATTTATTTTCTTTCTATTTTATTGACATGTTTATACCAAAATTGCTTGAGAAAAGTGCATTTTATTCCAATGGGTGTTTTAACTCGAGTTTCCTGCAATCTCCAGGCTCGGGACCAGACATGTGATGTTCACCAGCCACCGTGACACAAGGCGGAGGAAAAATCAATGCAGGTTTATTGAGCTGCCAATCATGAAAAATAGAAAAAGAAGTGATATTGGATTGGAGGTATGGTGAGCTCGATGTTTCTTGAAAAAGGTGCAACCAGAAATGCCCACGGATATCCTATGATCCAAATCCTCTGATTGGTGAAAATCAGGGTCTGCAGGTCAAGGAGAAGTTCATACCTAGATCTTGATCAAGATCCATGCATACAGGATCCAAAAGTTTTTTTAAATCTAGATCAAGATCCTTTAAACTCCAACTCAAGGTTTGGATCCCAACCAATATGTTTTAGAATCTTAAAAGGTTAGATTATATTACTTTTTTTTTATAGCTTCGAAAGCTTGAATCATATAATTTCCATGTTAAGTTTTCTATTTTGAAGCCTGTTTAATTGGATCTACCCATATAAGATATGACCCCCACATCATGTCTCAAATGATGTTCTGAACACAGATAAAGAGAGATTCATCAAATAAAGGATGGATTCGTGTCTGGAGAAGCTATGGTTCTACCATTCTTTTGATGTCAAAGATATCCCCATATGGTTTCTCAGTCTTCAAAACAGGACAGCAAAAACTACTTCTTTCGGATTAGGGTTTAAGTTTTTGAAGCTATCTTTTCAATGGTCCTTTCCACTTTCCAGCAAAAGGCCGGGGGGATCTTTCCCCGCAATTTTGACTAAAATACAGCTATTGGCTGGGGTGGACCTAGGTTCCCCTGGTCAAAAATTAAATTCCCATGAAGTTTATTTATTTATTTATTTTGGTAGAACCATGGAGTTTGAATGGGGCCTTGGAGGGGGACCTACGTTGAAGCGACCTGGGCAGTTGCCCCGGCTCGGAATTGAAATCCCCATAAACTTCAATGGGCCTTGGAGAATGCCCCATATGTCTAAACGTGTCGCTCCACATATGTCTAAAGATAGCCCCACATATGTAAAGCTTCGTTGGTAAAAAAAAAAAGAAGAGAAAATAAAAAAGAAAACATTGCGGCAACACATCACTCCCTCTTCTTCAACCTTTTCTTTCAAAATCCATTCGTGCCAATTGTCAATCAAGCTCCATGTCGCTAGCCACTATGTTGTATAGACTATTGCACCTTTGTCTGCCAAACATATGTTGTATAATCCTTCCTAATCACTCTATACCTAAATCTAAATGCTTAGTCTCCAAATCCTAATTCCAAACCCTAAATCCCCAAATCCTAATCCAAACCCTAAGCCCTAAACCATCAAATCTAAGCGTATTTACAAATCCAAAGATGACCAAATCCATTCCCGTTATCATCTCTTCTTACCACCCCCCCCACCCCCCCCCCCCCCCCACACACACACACACCACACCACCACCACCCACCCACCCACACACACACACAGTTTTTTCTTGTATTCAGTTTTTTTACACACACCCACTCACCTTGAACTTGCAGCGATCTCCATTGGGCATTGATTTTGACATATAAATTTAGTGAAAATGATAAAATGAGTTTGAGTATCTAAAATTAAGGTTAGAATAATTTTTTATCCATTTAATGCTTTTTGGTACTTCTGATTAACATCCTAATTTCTAACCTCTTCATTGCTTAATCTTCAATAATTATCATGCATCTAGTTGAGTTCCACGAGTTGAACATTTTCTAAAGAAAAACTTACAGGTGCTATTTGGTAACGTGAAAAAGTCTAGAAAAGTCTAGCGAAGATTTTTCTTTTTTTTTAATAATAAGTCTAGCAAAGTTTTAGCCCCACCCAAATGAAAATCCTTGGTCCACCACTGGCTATGGGCTAGTCTCTATCAAAACCCAACTTCTTCTAAGTAGTCTCTCTACGTTCTTGTCTTTTGTTTTTGTTTGCTGTATGCAATGCACATGCTATTATGGTAAGGCAGCTTTCTTTGTTTACTTGAACCTGGTCTCACATAATAACATAACTGTTGCATTGATTTTTGGCAGATTTATGATATCTAGAATTCCTGGATTCTTCTTCAAATAGGAGGATTTTGTTAGTGTTTCTCTACATTAAAGCACATTTTCTCCTCTTAATGTTCTGAGAGTCCCACATTGGAAGAGGACAACTCTTAGATAACATTTAAATATATAAGAATTTACGGGAAAAAAACGCCATAGATGGGCACTTCACAAAAAGGAACCCACTAAACTTTTGCAAACGAAAGAGGTCCTCCCGTTGCTTTTTTGCTTCTTTTTTTTTCTTGTTGTTTTGCGCTAGTGTCGATATCGACCATGTAGTATGTAGTGATGGTTGATATCGACTACTATGTCTTATTAAGCAAATAAGATAGTTACAGGTTAGAGAAAATCTGATTGACAGATTGGTCGATATCGATAATTAAGGCTAAGTATTGATGGTTGATATCAACCATTCTCTCATGTTCAGCAAATAAGACATTTACTAGTTGGAGATATCGACCATCATGATTAAGCTTTTTTTATTTCCAAAACTGATTGAAACTCTCCCCTTTATTTGCTTCTCTGATTTGATTATCGATTTACTTTGTTGGGTTAAAGAGGAGAGGAAGAGAAAGAGTCCAGACTAACGGAATCAATCATACAGAGATGAACAGATCTTAAATGGAATTTTCAGAGTTTTCAGCTTCCTTAACACCTTAGGGTTGACAGACATTGTGGGGCCCAGGGGTCTACTTGATCTAAGATCAAGGCTGTTCATCTGGCAAGGCCTTGATGAGCGACCAAGGTGGGCCAGGTCCTAGGTGGGTTGGACAATTGAGGGTCCACCATCAGGAGAACCCAGTAGCAAAGGGCGTGCCCCTAAACTTTTGGAAACTCTGAAATATCTTCTATTAGGCTACAGTATGATGAAGTTGTACATCCCTGGATGCGAAAACCCATCTCTAGAAGCATGATGTAAAGGAAAGATCAAACGGAGAAAAAGAACAGGATTTTCAGGAAGTTCATTGCCTCTTAACATCTGAAACTCGACAAAACTTGTGGGACCCATGGAGCCACCTGATAAGAGATGGCTGGACCCTGATGGACGACCAGGGTGGGCCTGGTCCCGGGTGGGTTGTGTCAGTGGGTGCCCACCATCCAGGGGCTGTTGTAGTAGGGGTGTGAGACCCTTTCTGCAACTGCAAACAGTGCAAAGCATTGTTTCATTTTCTTTTCTAGTGTGCAAAGTTCTGAACTTTGCCCTTTAGTAGATGCATAGGGTGGGTCGATATCGACCATCCTAAAAAAATATTAAAAAAATACGAAAGGGGCCTAAGGGAACCCTTCTGTCAACATGATTTTAGTGAGTCCTTTTCTGCTTAGCGCCCATGTATGGGTTTTTTCCCATAAATTCTTCATTATTTTAAATTTCGCTCTTGCTTATGGTGTTTGGCTCCTGAGAAGGTTAGGTGGTGGTAACTGCACTCATGTTGTGTGGTGGGTGGGCTGGGCCGTACACACGTGTAGTTTTCGACCTAGGTAGGCCTGAATTCGGTTCCACTATTGGTTGAGCCAATTTAGATTTTAGCCGTTGTCGTAACCTCTCTACATAAGCGGAAGGGTTAATGTTCCACGTATTGAAACGCGGGATTAGACGGTCAAATGTTACACTTCAAAGAAGCGTAATTCAAGTATTCCTTTAATATTTCCAATAGTTGCTGCAAGCTTCCGTTCAAGGTCTATGGGATTCGAGCTGCTTCATCTATTTGAGTGCACGGGTGGTAAAGATTCTTCGATCAGGAAGTCGTCTTATCCTTGGGCAGATGTCTGCAAGACTATTGCACGTGTGGGGGGTGAAATCCGCCTTAAGAAAACGTCTTCAGAGACGTGATTCAACTACTAATTGTTCTGTTACTTTTTTTTCTTAATCCCACAGGATTCCACTATGTGAGGATTATTGGGCCCTCAATCCACGAGGGATTTCATGGCGGAAGCTGGTGTGAGCCATTACAAACAACAAAGCATGATAACACATTTACATAGCCTCATGTAGACTAAGAGCAGAATGAAACACAATCCATAAATTAAGGTTCAAGCCTAAACAAAAATATTGGAGAAATAAGTCTTAATTACAACCCATATAAACAGGCCTAAACATTGGCCACATAAAACATCCTCAAGATCCAAGTCTCAAAACCAATAGCTCCTCAAAAGAAACATAGACGCTCAAGAAACCCAGCATGTTATCGTGAACTCCTCAGCATCATATGCTCTACTCTACATCATCAACTGTCACTCTCGTACAAGAGGCGGATCCTCTTGGACCACCGCAACGTCCTGTACATCGGCAAGGAATTCGATACCTACAGCACCGAGTGTAGGATCAAACAAGAATGCGTGGTAAGATTCCATAATAAGAGCATAGCATGTATAAATGAGACAAATAAAAGCATACTGAATCATAACTGACAAGTAAATTAAGATATAGCGAATAAATAATGAAACTAGACATGTTCTTGAAAAGTGGATAAATGGAAGGATAATTGCATTTTCTTAATAATAACAATAAACCTGATTTACGTTAGCTACACAGCTTAATTACAATGGGCCTCGATCATGTGCACACGACTCTCAATTGTAGCACGCATCGCACTATCATGGAGGGTGAACATCAGCGTGTGCCGTGGGCATACTCTTCCTAGAGTAGTAGCGAATGCAACATGACATGTGCATACATACCCGAACCGTGAGCAGCAGCGTATGCAATACCATGGGCATACTATCTTTTCCAAGGATAATGGCGCAATAACCGGGTGAGATCAAGCTGAGTGTTGCCAAATTCATACATAGATTTACATAAGTAGCATGCTTATATTTTATCTGAGAAATATCTAACAACTTGGTTAAAATTTTGAAATCGAGAAAATGAGTGAAAACGATGATTTCCAGTTAAACTTGTTCCTATGGGTTTGAGTTGGAGAGAAATACAAGTTTTAGGGTAAATCGGGTTTCGAGTATACAAAACAGTCACAACTAGTGATTTTAGGCACGAGAAAACATAGGTTGAGTTGCTTAAGTTTCTAAAGAAAATCGGGCAGCGTTTCGGTTAGGAATTATAGCCCAGAGCAGGAGAGAAAATGAAAATGTGATCTAGGTAACTCGAGATGGGCATGGCAAACGAATGCTCGCACACATCCCAAGAGACCCCCTAAGGATTTGGGTATATCCAGGGTCAAAGCAGGTCGGAAACTGTGCGCTAATCCCATAGAGTCCCAAAGGTCGAGACACTAAGGCCGGGTAAGTCCTTGATCAAAACAAACGTCAATAAAAGAATAAAGTGACAAAAAGCATTAAAAATAAGAATAACATAAGGATGATACTAACAACAAGTGTGAATATCATTCGGCGTCCCACACTGGTCATCTTAGGGTATGGATTGCCTTGGACATGTAACACAATGACTTTCAATTCGATTCGCACTTAACATCCAAACATCGGGTATGCATTAGGTGCATCCAGAAGGTGAGGATGTTCAACCCTAAGGTCAGATACGGTCGGCCATCATCATGTCACACATGCCACCAAAAAATCCGGAAGTGTTCATTAATTCAAAGACGATATTTCCAATGATTTTCTGCTATGTATATGTTTGAGACCCCTTAATCCCTTTGGAACCCGAGAACGAGGTTATAGCCATTGAACTTAGAGAAATCACGGCCATCATATACATAGCATAATACATTTATGCATGAGATGCCATCAACATGGGCACTTGCCTTGGCTACAAGATCAACCAAAAAACTTCTCACAAGTACCAGAAGTTGCAGAAATCTTCTCCTACCGGAAATCTCAAATTTAAGCAAGGAAAACCCTACAAATCCTAAATCCATGCTAGCCTCAATCAAAACCTAAACAAATGGAGAGAATGGGTCTCTAAACATGAGGGAAGCAATTGGAGAAGAAGATCTCCCCTCTTAAGGATCTCAACGAAGAAGTGCAGGAAAGGGGCTGCTGCACATGGATCTTCACAAAAATGAAGGATAAGAGGAAGAAGATGGCAATAAATTCCTTTATGGGCTTGGATTTGATGAGAACCTCCTTTGGAATCAAGATCAAGCAAGGGAAGATGAAGAGAGCAAGAGGAGAAGACTGCTGGAAGGTGCTGTGGTCGTGCAAATGAGAAGGGGCTAGGGTTTGGGCTTGAATTTGTACAAAAGAAAGTCTTAGAAATTAGAAGTTTGCCACAACTTAATAAGCTAGGCTTGAGATGTCTAAATGAGGTTTTCTGGATCTCGGATGGGCTCGGGCAAACAACGAAAAACCCAAATTGAAAGAGCTTTCCAACAAGACCACATTCAGGATTTTGGAGATCGATTGTAAAAAGTCAAAATTTCATAATTACGTATACCCCCCTGAAAATGGTGCCGGGGTAAAAAATTGGGTTTCTGGATCTCAAATGGACATGAGTTAAACATGAAAGTTGTTATGTATGATGAGACCTAACTTTTGGACCCATCACGGTAAATTTTCTGAAATTATCAAAATACCCCTTGTATTTCCCGGAATCTAAACTAGGTGATTCCACCAAAACTTCCTTGTGCCTTAATGGTTGCATGATCAGGAGTATATACAAGAGGTCAAGAGTTCAAGGATTGGTACCACCCTCTTTACAAAAAAAAAACTAAAAGCTAGGCCGTTCCAAGTATGGAACTTGGCACGAAACTCCTTGAAACTTCCCAAAACTATCCAAACCTCATTCTAACTCACAAAACCGCTTGAATATGATCTAGACACACATCGCTAATGGTTAAGCATGATCAAATATTGTTAATCGCAGAAATAAAGGATCGGGATCTTATATCCTCCACCCCCCTTAGGACATTTGGTCCTTTAAATGACTCAAATGTACCTCAGGTAGAAGGTGCGGGTATTTCTTCAAAATTTGGTCTCGTAACTCCCATGTAGCTTCCTCAAGGCTATGATTCTCCCACAAAACCTTGACTCAGTGAATAGTCCTTGTCCTTAGAAGTTGTTCCTTCATGTCAATGATTTGAACAGACTTTTGCACATATGTCGCGTTCTCTTTAATCTCCAATGGTTCATATTGTAGAATGTGTGTGGGATCGGGGACGTACTTCTCTAGCATTGAGACGTGGAAAACGTTGTGTGCCCCTGACAACTGTTGCAGTAAAGTTAGTCGGTACGCGACGTCGTTGATCTTGCTCCACTCTGAAGCCTAAGAATGATCAAGAAAAACCTAAGCCTAATATGTCTCAGGCAGAATCAAGCTCTTAAACCCCACGAGAATATAAATAAAAGGAAAGACGTTTTGTTTGAAGGAAAAGGGCCATTGTGCAAAGGAATGCCGCCATATAAAAGGATTAAAGCTAAAAGTCAAGCTAATTTCACAAAAGATAATTTTGTGGTGGTAGTGACAAAGGTGAATCTTATAAGCAACTGTAAAGAGATAGGTTGGCACTGGTGCAATCTGGCACATTTGTAGTGACAGAAGTGCTTTCGTCTTCTATGAGCAAATTGGAGATGGATGAGAACTCTACATGGAAAACCTCTCTACAACCAAAGTAATTGTTCATGGGAAAGTAGTTTTACACCTTTCCTTCGGTCAGTCTTTGACTTTAACCAAAGTGTTTCATGTGCCCGAAGTACGGAAGAACTTGTTCTATGGTCAATTTTAAGCAAAAATGGTTGTAAAATGGTATTTAAAGCAAGTAAGTTTGTGATTACTAAAGTTTTTGTATATATTTATGAAGGCCTTCTCGAAATGAATATAAATTTTGTGGGTAAAAAGAATGCTTTTACTTCTGCTTATACTATTGTGTCTTCTGATTTGTGGCATGCTAGATTAGACTGTATGAATTATTAATTTATAAAAACTATGATGGACTTCGGTTTAATTTCTAAATCAAAATTAAAATCTAAATCCCGTGAGATTTTTGTTCAATCTAGATTTTCTAGAAAACCAGTTCAAAGTGTTGAGAGATGTTCTGAAATACAAGGCCTAATTCACAGTGATATTTGTGAATTGAATAAATTATATAACTAGAGGTGGTAAATTTTTTTTTTATAACATTTATCAATGATTATTTCAGGTTCTCTTATGTCTATTTACTTAAAAATAATCCAAGGCTCTTGAAAAATTTAATCTTTTTAGACTTGAAGTAGAAAATCAATTTGAAATAAAAAAGGATTAAAATCTCGAGATCTGATAGAGGAGGAGAATATTTGTCTAATGAATTTACAAACGCTTTTAAAATCTTAGGTGTAATTCATTAAGTGACAGCTCCCTACTCCCCACAACAAAATGGTGTAGCATAAAAGAAAATAGAACCTCTGTTGAATTGGTAAGTTCTACTACTCTGGACCACACAAGAACTTATGGGGGAAGCTCTTTTTACAATTTGTCATGTACTTAACAGAGTACCTTACAAAAGGACAATAAGACTCCATATGAATTATGGAAGGGTATAGGACCCCTTGAAATACCTAAAAGTGTGGGGGTGCTCAGCCCAAGTTGCTGCACCCAGCCCTAAAATGGCTAAAGTTGGACGTAAAACACAAGAGAGTGCTTATATGATATGCATTGCATAGTAAGGCGTATATCTTCCTTTTCATTTTTGGAATAGATCAACATTCAATAATCGAGTATAGAGATGCCGTATTCTTTGAAATAATTTTTCCATATATACAAGTATCAACTGCTACTAGTAGTAATACCAATGATATGGGAGTACCATCCTCATCTTGTCATTTCGAACTTAAGGGCCCTGAGGACTTTGAACCCCATAGAAGTAAAAGACATAGGAAGGAATCTACCTTTGGTCATGACTTTTTTACATACATCTTGGGTAATGACCCCACTTCTTATTCTGCATTTTGGAGAGAAGCCCTTAATAGTGAAATTTAATCTACGTTAACAAATCATACCTTGGTCAATAGAAAAATCCAAGGTTAGACTAGTTGCAAAAGGATTCAAACGAAAGGAAGGAGCTGATTATTTTGAAACCTATGCTTCATAACCAGGATTATGACCATTAGAGTTTTAATAGCCATAGCTTCTATCCATAATATAATCATCCATCAAATGGATGTAAAAGCTGCATTTTTAAATGGTGATTTGGAAGAGGGAATATATATGGAACAACTCAAAGGACTCATTACACAAGGGAAAGAATATAAAGTTTGTAGGATAATCAAATCTCTCTATGGCCTTAAATAAGCTCCTAAGCAGTGACCATTGATGAAAATAACGGTAGCGGTAGGCGTAGCGGCCCGCCGCCAAACCACTACGAAGTGGGCGCTACGTAGCGGCGTAGCGGTGCGATTTTTTTAAATCGCCCAAAAATCTGAAAAAATTCTAGAAAATCCAAAAAATTGTAAAATGAAAGAAAACGTGTTTCTTTTGCAAAAGTAAGTAAGAAAAGGGGGCGTAGCGGTGCCCTCAATATCTGAGGTCCCGTATCATTGTATAAATAGAAAATAATAGTAATAATTAGTTTTTCACATGTATTCATGTTTCTTAGTCATGCTAGCATAGAAAAGTAATGAAAAGCTCATAAAAAAAAAAAAAAAAAATAGAACATGAAATAAAGGCATAAGACTTAAGAGTTAGGTCCTAGGGAGTAGGGATTCAATAGCAAACAATATCCAATGAAGTTTAGTGAACATTGAACAATCAACACTTCGAGCCTCAAGGTTCAAATTCAATTAAGTGATCAACAACAATTTAGAAATGATATACTAACCTTATACTAACCTTAGTCACCACCAAAAGGAATGTCTACCAGGATCTATGCAGCATGGTTATCCTCATCCCCACTAGTGTTATCATTTGATTCATTTCTATTGGCACCATATTGAATTTGATATTGATGAGCATTGGGATCCACAAATCCAAAAAAGGCAGCAGCATCATAGGAACTTCGAGGAGGTGGAGGTGGATATCTATATTGCATTTGACCATAGTCACCACATGAGTAGGACCCTGAAGTTGAAGACTGTTCTTCTCCTTGTTGCACTTGAATATATGGAAAATATTGTGAGGGTCCTTGTCCACATTGCTAGGAGTCTGAATGCGGTTCACTATAACTAGGGTTCCACGATGCAGCTTGTTCTCCTCCAACATTTCCACCCATATTTCCTTGCTCATTACTGTTTCCAGGTAATGAGTCTCTTCGGCGCCATTGATAAGCACGGTTTGGATCGCATCTTCCAGTTTCAGGTAACTCATGTACTTCCTCTACAGGAACAACATCGTCTTCATCATGTACTTCCTTTACAGGAACAACATCGTCTTCATCATGTTGATAATATTCATTAGTACCACCTATCCCACTGTCTCCTCCATCTCCCCCATCTCCTCCACCCTGGCTACTCGAAGAGACGGTGGTGGAACTAGCTTTCTCAGAAGATCCAATATGAGCAGGTTCTTTCCTACTCCTATGTGCACCTGTACTGGTACCTTCTCCTTGAGGTGGCCGACGTTCTGCAAGTGCTTTACCCATTTCCTCATTTATCAACACTTGAACCATTTCCTGAAACACCGGATCTGAATCTAGCAGTGGATTCTCTATCTCGGCTAGCTATGGGTGTAAGTGATCGTCCTCTCTGAATATGTGATCCAAATTAATAGGACAATAAGCAGGATTATCCCTTGCCCTTCTGTCCCTAGTTATGTTTCTCAACTTTAGATTGCAATGACAATACACAAATTTGTTGAGTTTGTGCATGGTAAGTTGATTCCTGGCCTTCGTGTGGATCAAGGAGAAAGTGCTCCAATTTCTTTCACAGTTGGAAGATGTTGTAGTTTGACTAAGGATGCGAATGACCGCTCTCCTTAGGTGTGGAGCGCACTCTCCATAATTCATCAAGAAATCAGCTGAAATGCAAAATAAATAAAGAAAATTAGATATTCGTAATCCTCAAGTCCTTCTAATCGATTAAGATAAATTGATTAAGACTATTGGGTGGGGTCTTTTGTTTATAGTCATACCAGGTGACGTCCTTTCAATCGATCGTTGCACAAGAGGGTTAGCAAAGGTTCCTCTCCTTTGTGTGTGTGTGTGCATATGTATACATATATATATATATATACATATCTACAATGTGAACATTAGAAATAAGTCAGTAAACCCCTACATGTGTATGGCAATTGGCAGCATGATTAAATTATCCTAAGTAACCACTCACTCACCTCTTGTATGGCATCAATTTGATCATTTTCATTTAATAATTTCTTCAATACCTCCTGTAATCCTACCCGTAAGTCCGTATCTATTGCTTCGATGTGTAGTTAGGCATTGCGGTAATAGAATTCGGGATTCAAAAACTAACCTACATTGAAAATAAGTAAAATGTACTGTGAGCAAACAAGATAATAAATACATGAATTAGGAAAACAAAAAAGTATCAAAGATATATATTAATTACCTGCAGCATGCAATGGATGGTGCAGCTGATCATTCCAACGGGCATTAATAATGTTTATATATGCTTCGTGATATCTAACATTTTCCATAATGACTTGCTTTGCCCGATCCATTGCTTCATATATAAAGCCTATTGTCGACTTGTCATCACCATCTACAAGTCGTAATACTTTAACTAAAGGCTCAAAAACCCTTAATATATTCCCCGCTTTCTTCCAAAATTTATGGTCTCTCATCAAGTTTGGGACTTCAAACTCCGGACCACTGGTTGTAATGCTCCATTTCAAACGAAGTCATTCTTCTGATGCAAACATCTGAATCAGCTTTGTTCTAAACCTTACAAGGCTTTCCATAGCCAGAAAATGGGTTGCAAACCTAGTTGATCTTGGACGCTGCAAGGCATGGTTATTTGTGTATCTTTTCATAAAGCTTAACACCCATGAATGATCATATGTAAATCTTGCAATTACTCTACATGCCTTGATCAATGAAGCCACTTTTTTCTTCTTTTCAATATCTTCCAGGATGAGATCTACGCAGTGTGCTACACATGGGTCCAGAATAAGGGTCATCTTCTCAATTAATTTCCTACTTGCTGCCTTAAAATTTGCACCATTATCCGTAATGATTTGTACAATATGCTCCTCTCCAACACTTTCCACAACTTTATCCACAAGACTGAATATATATATATATATATATATGTGTGGCTGTCCGTCTATATTCAGTTGCATCAATGGACTTTACAAAGACAGCCCTAGCGATTGAATACACCAAAAAGTTTATTAATTGTGTTTGTGTGCCGCCGGTCCACCCTTCACACATGATGGTATCACTATTCTGCTGCCACATGGGCTTTAACTTTTCTACACAAGCCTTTATTTCTTTGTATTCTTAATCTAGATATTTGGTGCCCACATCATATACGGAGGGCGACTGTATACCCCGCCCAGCTTCGGCGGCAACATCAAGAATAATTTGAAAATAAGGTAAATTGATTGCTATATGGGGTATGTTCTTATGAATTAGCTATTTCGCAGTAGCTTTGGCTATTCTATCCCTTGCACTCTTCAAAGCCTTTTTGACAACATTTGAAATCTTTGGCTGCTTAGCTCGCTCCGATCTATGTGCTAGAGAATCAACTGAGAGAGGAGTTGCTTTTCTAGTAGAAAGTATCTCTACATCATCATCCCGTTGGCGGGTGCTAAATGCTCTACGCATTGCCCCCGCAATGCCCTTGCCCTTACTTGGCACACTAATTGACCCCCCTGCTTCATAGTGGGAGGATCGTCCATTAGATGCGCGATGGTGACGCTCTTGTTCTTCTTGGTGCGTCATGAATGACTCTTGGCGTGCAGTTGTCATTTGATCATCCTCCTCATCATCAGAATCCTCAAATACATCATAACGGGCAACATAACATCTTGCTGCCCCTTTTTTTTTATTTCAACTTTTCTGGCTTTGTTTTGATTCAACAAAGCTCTCATTTGTTCTCCCTCACTTCCTTTAAACTTTAGTACAACCTGCAACATTGCCAACAACATGGGCCAAGTGTTGTTTGAATCTTGTAATGCCCCCATTGGTCACTTTCCCATAGAAGTTACATTTGATTTTCAACCGGTTATTCTTAATTGCCTGACCAAAACTTCATGCAAGATCAATTTCACATGGCATTTTCATTTGTCAATTGCCACACAATGACACAAATAGAATACTGAATACCTATAAAATATGAAAAAATAGTATGTTAAAATTGTTAAAAACACAAAAATACGTGGGAGGAAACATAAGTCTAGCATTTAAGAGTTATTCTCAATACATTTGATGAGTATTTCATAAGCTAAAATAATTTTTATTCAAAAAATAAAAAATTCAGAAAATAAAGAACCAAAAAAACTAAAAAAAATAACACAAAAATGTGTTGGATTGATCTATGGGAAACATACTTCAATACTTTGTGAGCCATTTTCAATAGTTTCCAATTATTTAAAAGAAATTTCAAAAATTTCAAAAAATTAAAAAATCATAAAACAAAATAATACAAAAAAGATGAAAATATGTTGGATTGATCTTTGGGAAACATAGATCTAAAATTTATGAGTCATTTTCAATACATTTGATTGGTATTCCATTATTAAAAATATTTTTTTTTTCAAAAAATAAATAATCCGAAAATAATTAAACAAATAAATAGCATATTTTTTTTTGGATTGATCTATGGGAAAGATAGATCTATCATTTAGAATGCATTTTCAAGTGGTTTCATGGGTTGTCCATGAGTAATAACTTTTTTAAAAATAAGAAATAAATAAATCAGAAAATAAAAAAAATCAAGAAACATTCAAACAGTGATGGATTGATCTATTGGAAATATAGATCTATCATTTAGAATGCATTTCCAAGTGGTTTCATTGGTTATCCATGATTATTCACATTTTTAAAAACAAGAAACATATAAATCTGAAAATAAAAAAAATAAAAAAAATCAATAAGCATAATATGATGGATTGATCTATGGGGAAACATAGATCTAACATTTAAAATGCATTTAAACAAATAAATAGCATATTTTTTTTTTGGATTGATCTATGGGAAAGATAGATCTATCATTTAGAATGCATTTTCAAGTGGTTTCATGGGTTGTCCATGAGTAATCACTTTTTTAAAACTAAGAAATAAATAAATATGAAAATAAAAAAAATCAAGAAACATTTAAAATGTGATGGATTGATCTATTGGAAATATAGATTTATCATTTAGAATGCATTTCCAAGTGGTTTCATTGGTTATCCATGATTATTCACATTTTTAAAAACAAGAAACAAATAAATCTGAAAATAAAAAAATAAAAAAAATCAATAATCAAAATATGATGGATTGATCTATGGGGAAACATAAATCTATCATTTAGAATGCATTTCCAAGTGGTTTCATGGGTTGTCCTTGAGTAATTACATTTTTTTTTTTAAAAAAATCTGAAAATAAAAAATAGAAAAAAAAATAATAATAAAAATATGTTTGCATGATCAAGGGAAACATGGATCTTATCATATTACAAGACAATGAAGTATTTTTTAATACTTAGACTTGGAAAGAGATAAATAGATGATCTCAAAAGTCAATACTAGAAAAAATTCAAAAGAAAAAACATACCTAAAATCTTTATTAAGATGGAATGGAAGCTTGGATCTTTTAGTTGTGTTTGATTCCTTTGAATTTGTTGTTACTTGTTACTTGTAGTAAAATCTTGAAAATGAGTTGAAACTATGTTGTTGGGAGGCTTTCACAGCAGTAAAAGATAGGTTACAGAGGATAGAAAGTGCAAAGGAAACAACTAGGGTCGGGGGGGGTGAGGGTGTTGTTTATTTAAACCACCACCGCCACATAGGGGTGCCACGTTTTGTGGTGCGATACCCGATAAATCATATGTATCGTGGCGGCAACCGATATATCGCATAGCGGCCGATATTTTCATACATGGCAGTGACATGAGAAGTTTGATTAAGATGTAATATTTGCTGGTTTTAGCATCAATGAGTCAGATAAATGTGTTGTTTATAAACATGTTGGTAGTTCCTATATTATAAATTTATAATTTGCTTGTATGTGGATGATATGTTTATTTTTGGAATTGATTTAATCTCAGCAGAGAAAATTACGAGATTCCTTTATTCTAAGTTCGACATGAAAGATATGAGTGAGACTGAAGTGATTCTAAGGATTAAAATTCATAAATACTCTGAAGTGATTGTTTTATCCAAATCTCATTATATTAAGAAAGTCCTTAAGTTTAATATGTTTGGAGGAAAAGATGCTTCCACTCCTTTTGATCCAAGTGTCAAATTATTCAAGAACAGGGGAGAAAGTGTATCTCAATTAGACCACGCTAAACCAATTGGATGTTTAATGTATTCATGAACTGTACTAGACCTAACATAGCATGTGCAGTAAACAAATTTAGAAGGTACACAAGTAATCACTATAATGAGCATTGGGTGGTTGTTATTTGGGTATTTAAATACCTGATGAGAACTATTGACTATGGTCTACACTATGTGACATATCCCGCTGTACTAGAAGGGTATTGCAATGCTAACTGGATATGGGATTATGAATAATTCAAGTCTACGAGCGGTTATATGTTTGCTTTATGTTATGCAGCTGTCTCCTGGAAATCAGATAAGCAATCTTGTATATCCCAATCCACAACGGATTCGGAGATTATTTGCACAGCATTAGCCGTCGAAGAAGTAGAATGGTTATAAAACCTAATAACTAACATTCCCATGTGGAATAAGTTGGTTTCAGTCATCTCTCTCTATCGTGATCCAAAGCCATCAATCAATAAGGTTAATAATAAAACCTCTTTTTGGCACTTGAGAAATCAAGTCAAAGACAAGCATAGCAAGAGGACAACAAGTTAGTAGTGTGAAGGTTGAAATCTGGAAGTCAAAACATGGGTCAAAGATCAAAGAAGGTCAAGCACATGGTCAAGAAGGTCTTCTCAAACTTTCAAGAAAAACAGAAGTTAAAATCAGAGGAAATAAGTCAAAATTTAGCCTCTGACCTGAACTACCGGTTGCACAACCTATTTCACACACCTAACCGAGCAGAATCATGGACAGTCGGGTGCAACAACCTGAACCTTTGACCAAGATCATTTCAAACCACCGGCCAACAGTTTTCATGCAGCTTTCTCACCTTGAGAAATTTTCACGCACAACCTTCGTGTTGACTGATTCAAACCGTTGGCCACCTGGCTCCGATACGACCGACGGTCCTTGACAATGCACATTCTTGTGCTCATTTCACTCCCCACCTTCTCCACTTCCTGCAACTACCTCCACTATCCAAGAAGTCTATAAATAAGGGTCCTTTGACAGCACTTGTGGATCATCAAGCTTCCATACTTTACTTGCAACTCTGCAGAAACTCCAGCGACTTCCGTTCACAAGGAAGCTCTGCCAAAAATGTGTTTTGCAAATGTGTGCAGAAGCATGAATTACTGCGATTGAACGATCAATCAACTACACAAGAAAGAGAAAAATCACACAGAGAGAATTTACGTGGTTCGGCAAGCTCACGTACGTCCACGGGAAAGAAACTCGACTTTCCTTTGGGTTCTTCACTCTGTATATATCTTATGGGTTACACATTACATCAATATATAATGCCCTCTTTCTTATCACCCAATCAATCCTATCTTTGTTAACAAGAAAATCTAGGTACAATTACCAAAATACCCATGACCCTGAACCCATTTGATTTGACCATGTACACACCATGGCATATGTAAAACTCCCAACTGCTGAGGAGTATGGAAAAGATGTCATTCGTTCCTTTTTTTCATCTATAGTAGGACAAGATCTCTTACTGAGCTTGGAGTGACATGCTAGAGGAATGCTAACTGCCTTAGCATCTTTCATGTTGAACTTTCTAGCTTTCGTTCAACATATTTCTCTTGTAATAATCACAGCTTCTTGGCATTCTTGTCATTACGACGTATGTAAATACCCAATATCTGTCGTGCGTGACCCAAATCTTTCATGTCAAAAGTCTTTGACGTCTCTTCTTTCAACCTGCCAATCATCTCACTATCACGTCCAACTATTAACATATCATCTACATATAAAAGAAGGATAATAAATCTGCTATTAGCAAACTTACGAACATAAACACAGTGATTTGTAGATGTCCTCCAGTACCCGTAACTCACCATGAATGAATCAAACTTCTTGCACCACTGTTTCGGCGCTTGCTTCAGCTCGTGGAGACTTTTGTTCAACCTGCAAACCATTTGTTATTTTCCTCTACCTCAAACCCCTGCAGCTGAGTCATGTAGATCTTTTCATTCAAGTCAGCGTGAAGACTGCGTCTTCACATCTTTTTGTTCAAGCTCAAGGTCCATGCTGGCACCTAGACCCAAGATAACTCCGACAGAAATTGTTGGTCAAGTGGGTCCAGCCAAAGTGAATTCAGGATCATGGGTATTTTTGTAATTTTACCAGAATCGTCTTGTTGACTAAGATAGGGTTTCTTGGGGGATAAAAAAGAGGGCATTATATAGTGATGTAATGTGTAACCCATGAGATATATGCAAAGTGAATAACCCAAAAGAAAGTTGAGTTTCTTCCATGAGATATATATAGAGTGAACAACCCAAAGGAAAGTCGAGGTTATTTCCAGTGGACGTAGTTGAATTTGCCAAACCACGTAAATTCTCTGTGATTTTTCTCTTTCTTGTGTGGTTAATTAATTGTTTGATCGAGGTGATTCACACTTTTCCACGCACCCGCACAACAAGTATCAGAGAAAGGTTAAGATCCTCAGGTTTGAGAGCAAGGTGAAGATCCTCAGAGATTGAGCGACGGAGCCTAAGGTTCGGATTGTGCTGTGCTCGAGTGACGGATCGAATTTCTGCAGGCTCGTTACAAAAAATTGTGGAGGTTTGACTTTGATTTTCGGTGGCCAAACCGATCGGGTTTCTTGCAGAAATCTGAAATAGAGAAGATTGATGAAGAAGTGCTATCTCGTGTCCTCTATTTAAGAGGTTACTGGAAATAAAGGGTTTCACGGTTCTGCTGGCTGAAAGTCGTCGAAGATGACGTAGAGGGGGTTCTCAAAAGCTGCCTAATTGTCATTTATGGTCTCAGAACTCTTGGTCAAATAGAAGGACTGTTGGTTTTTCCTTTGGGGCACTGTTGCAGGAAAAAAGAGGAGGCAATCCAGGGGAGGATCCAAAATTGGTATTCGTCATCGGGGAAGGACAGCACCTGGGTTCGATTGGTGGCAGGGACAGAAGAACCGAGTTCTGTCGCAAAGGAGAAGACCGGAGCAGCTACTACTGCCACCGTTTTTGCCGTCCATCGCCAGACATCGAGTGTTCCCATCATTGGTCGCCTTCGCCGCTCCCGGAGAAGACAGAGGAATCCGGTCCAAGGGTTTTGGTTGCAGAATCCAGTCGGAACAGAGAGGAAGAAGCTTGGTTCCCTGGGCCAGGTTTGTTAGGAGACAGGTTAGAATGACCTTATCCAGATTCTAGAAGCCCATTCCACCAGTAGAGACTGGTGATGCAAGAGACCGAACGGTTAGCATGAGTTTGACAGGATTAACGCATAAAACTTCTTTCCACGATATCTTGATCATCCGGTGTCCGATCGAAGATCCGTTTGTACCAACGGATACATTGCGAGCAGATCTACATAGTAGTACAAAGGGTTTGTCAATCCAATAGTCAACAAAAAAGTTTGACTAATCGGAGGGCATAAAATTATTTTTGCTATATCAGAGCCATCCAGAGTCCGATTTCAGAATCATTTCTTCCATCATGCTTGTGGTGACGAGATCTACAACGTGGTACTAAAAACTAAGGTGCTTGCAGAAGGAAGGAGGAGTTGAGGCAACACTAGAGTGAGAAAAAAGGACATGGAAGGGTCAGGTCCATACGAGGATCGAGTCGACTGAACTCGATAATAAAAGCAAGCCCAGCTTGTAAGTGTTTGACATCATAAAGGCAGAGTTAAATGGGGCCATATTTGACCATATTGAAGTGGGTTTGCAGATTCAGTGAAATGAAGATGTTCGTTTGGAAGACACATGTCGCCAGATCACATGTGATGTCATTCATCTTGCCAAAGCCCAGCAAGTAAAGTGAAAGTCCAGGATCCGAACCCTAGAGGGGGGATGAATAGGGTGAGCTTGACTTAGTGACCAATTATGCCAAATTTTAACTACTTTAAATCAATTAGTCACAAGTGATGATATAGAACTAAAGTGCGGAAGCTAACTAAAACAATCAGCACAAAGCATTCACCATAACACAATGATTTATAGTGGTTCGGCCTCAATGCCTACATCCACTACTAGCTTGTGATCCTACACCCCACCGGATTTTCACTATCTATGCTTTTCAATAGGCTAAGCAATAACCTCTACAATATGTTTTTCAAAGCTTAGCAATAACCTCTACAATATGCTTTTCAAGGCTAAGCAATAACCTCTTGAGTTTTATGGTTCACCCCTAACCTTTACACTCATGCTTTTCTAAGGCTATGCAATAACCTATGCAACCAAAATGTTTTCTCTCTAAGTAGTGTCTAGAGAACACTTGATGGAGATACAATTTAAGCTCAATTACAATGCCTCTTAATTAGGTGGATATGAAAGTGTAAATCTACTCAATACATATACTGTATGAATGCAAAGATGAATGCTTTATGTGTATGTATGAGAACTTCAATCAAGTTTTAAAATGATAGCTCAATGAATGTAAGCCTAAAGCTTTTGAAGGTTTAAAGCCCAAATATTTTGATTGAAGTGAAAATACAAATCACATGTAATTCAAATGAACAACTTGTAAAGATATGACTTATCAAATTATTCAAGTTGCATGAAATTTAAAAACAACTAAAGCAAGTGATTTGTGCACTTGTTGTTTCCAAAACAAACTAATTTAACTATATGCTTAAAGGTATGGAAAACAACAAAAGATTCAACCAAGTAATAGAATCATGCTCTGAGAGAAAACAAAGTTTTAAACATAGCTTGAAACCATTATTATATGAAAGTTAAAACTAACTTGGTTGAATCTAAATGAAGAATCTAAAACAACAAAGCAATTCAAAGTGAATTACATGTAATGGATTCATCAAATCATAGTTAGCATGTTCAAATACATAGTTATCATGTTCAAATAGATTTACCAAATATTTAAATAGAGCATGAAAGCGTATGATAAGGAAAACTAAGCTTGCTTAGATGATTTGGTCATGATTCCAAGCTTTAGCTTCCCTTTATGATCCTCTAGCCTTCCTTAGCTCATTCTCCTTTGTTTGGCCTCAACACACCTCAAGGAGTACCTCTTGTTCCTCAAATTTGGCCTACGAATGAGCTATTTATATAGAAAAAGTTGTCCAACGACTAGTTGGTTGGTTAACCGACTTCAACTCCCAACGGCAAAAAAAGGGCTAGTTTTGACCATTCTGGAACTTGAACCGAAGTGGGTTTGGTCAAGGTTCGGTTAACCGACATCTTGAGTTCGGTCAAGCGACATTACTGTAGGAAAATTGTTGTAGCAAAAACACTGTAGCAAAAGTACTGTAGCAAAAACACTGTGGAGCCAAAAAAGTTTTTCCTTTTAAAAAGATTAAGCAAAAAGCTACTCCAAAGTATTTTGCTAGTGGAAGTTGTGGGCCATGGAAATCATGCTTAGAGTCATGTTTAAATCAATCTAAAACTGTTTTCCAAAACATGAACCTTTCATACCTGAAATGATTTACAAATCTAGGTCCAAAGGCTTGCATGATTCGAAAATTTTCTTTTCAAAACTTAATGCTTCCAAGTTTAAAATCCAAAACATTCATGTAACTTAATTTCTAAAATTTTTAAAACAATGCATGGGAAAATCGAGATTTCAAGTTTTTCAAAATCAATGCTCATCTGAAAATTTGAATGATGCTAAAATGATAATGCATCTATCAAATTGCAATACACAAAATCCCTAACATGAAGAAGTTGCAAGCAGGAACTGATGTCATGCATGCCTATATTTGTAGTGGTCAAACAGGGGTTTTAAATGATCGGAGACGGAAATTTAGACCAGGTTAAACAAGAGATTTCATCATTGGAGGTAGGGGTTCTGCAATTGTGGAGTCAAATGGACTCGGGTTCCTGATCCTTTTTTTCTTGCATGCTCGTTGTGAATGATCTTTGCAGAGGTATTGAACTCAAGGCGGTTTGTCGGCTGGATTGTGAGTGATTCAAACATCGATATCACTTAGACTTATCATTGGATTTGAACCATAAGTTCAAGGTGGAGTTTGGTGAGAAGATGAACTTTGCTAAAAGTTCAAGTGATGGTTCAACATGTTAAGAGTGTTGAAGAATGAAGTTTGCACCATCGGTGCAGGATGTACCATTCAGCAAGGTACGAGAAGACATTGCCTGATATTCCTGTGGCTGGAGTTATGCGGAATCCAAACCAAGGTGGAGGTTGTTGGGTTTATGTATTGTTTTCCGGATTACCCGGATTGGTTCATTGGGTTGGCCAATAACCAGGTTTAGAGTCAAGGGTATTATGGTCTCTGTACCGGGGCTTTCTTGGGGGCCGAGAAAGTACTGATCATATATTGATGTAATATATAACTGTAGACTCGGTGAGAGAGTGAGAGAGGTGAGCTCTCTCCCATGGGTGGCGGAGTCTTCTGAACCACGTGGGGCTTAATGCAGGAAAGTCCAATTTCTTTCCCGTGGACGTAGGCGAGTTTGTCAAACCACGTAAATTCTCTGTGTGGCTTTTCTCTTTCTATTGTGGTTGATTGGTCATACGATCACTGTAATTCACGCCTCCGCACGCGTGCGCACAACGAGTGCTATTAGACCCCCAACAACCTGTTCCAGCAACCTCAAACTCCAAAGACCAGGTACTTAACCTTTGGAAATGCAACCAAAGAGCTCATTTAGTACCTGAGACCATGCCAAACATCACAAAGAATATCTAACATCCCTAGTCTTCTAGGACTTTCTTTGTTTTCTTCACTTAAGGAGTGATGGAAGTCTTTAACGCCATTGTATTCATCGTTCTGCCTTACCATACAACAGCCTCAGAATGGCAAAACCTTGGACTCTCCATTGGTATAAAAATCTAACAACTCCTCTGGGATTTGCACTTCGCATCCCCGGAAAAATGAGTGATAGATTATAAAGACTTCTTAAAAGACTTAAAAAAAACCCATCCATCTTCACACCCTGAGTTTGACAGTCTTTCAAAGGATCTGCTGATGCTTTTCCAGTAAATTCAGAAAGAAAGAAGAGGAGGCAGAGAAGCTGCAACAAACAACCGGCCAACAAAGGCACTGCAACAAAGCATTGGCCGAGTGAAATTCTGGCTGACGGTGCCTTATGTTTTCTATTTTTGTGCATTTTCTATATTTCCCTTATGTTTTTCCTTAACACTTGATCTCCGAAGCCGGACGGGAGAGTTGTATAAAAAAGAAAAACTAAAATGTGTAAACAACCTGCACCCATGAGGCTAAAATGTTGAACTCACGTAAAAATAAAAAGGGGAAATGAATGGACATGCAGTTTTTTTTTTTTTTTTTCAAGTTGTGATTTTGAATTTCACAATTTCCCGATCAACACATAATGGTAAATCTAGTCATATACATTTGAGACACAATCTATTGAGGCAGTTACTCAACCAAGGGGTAGTTGCGATATATTTTGAGAGTTCGATGGAAAATTTAGTTGATCCACTAACTAAAGGACTCGCACAGATCGAGTAATCTTAACATTGAGTGGAATGAGACTTAAGTCTAAAAAAAAATGGTCATCCGTAACGAACACCCAATCCATTTGATTGGAGATCCCATGGGACAGGTTCAATGGGAAAACTGAAGTCATCTTTGGGTGACAATGTAAGAACCTCACATGTATACAAACTCATTTGTATGATGTGAAGTATTCATTTCCTGTATGATTGCCGGTAAGACTCTATGTTTTTTTATAAGTGGGGCGTTGTACAGGAACACCATTCATAGGGTATACCTATATGAGTGTGGAAGTCAGGTCGCTTCCTATGAGAAGTAAGGCTACTCTCTAGAGCACTCATGAATGTCAGGATAGTACAAGGTTGTTAATGTGCATGGTTTTATATGAATCCCCATGACCCTGATATTATGTATATAATAAGTACGATCTACCAAATAAACTCTTGGTTCAAGATCTTAGTTCAATACAAAGTTTTGGTATTTTCAAACTTAGTACACTAAGTGAAGGTTCAAAACACATTTCATCTACATTTATACATATTCTCCTTAGATTGTCCTGTAGCACCTTATTTTCTTTATGTACTTTAATGTGCTGGGGACTGTTAATGTTCTTGTGCATTAAGCGCATTTTCTTCGCTATATTTTGTAAGATTTCTGCATTGGAAGAGGACAACCCTTAGATAGGCATTTATTTTAACTTCCTCTCTGTTTGGCTTGTTAGAGGGTTAGGTGGTGGTAGTCACTTAGGCGCGTCGGTCGATTGTACTGTGCATGCGTCCGTGGCGGGCGGGCTGCGCTACACGCACAAGTGTTTTCTTGGACCTAGGTGGGCTTGGATTTGGTTCCACTAGCTATTGAGCTGACTTAGATTTTAGTCGTCTCCGCACTGATGTGGATGATCGTTGAGGGAGGGTTGACGTTCCGCATATTAAACGTGGGACTAAACAGGATTAAACGGTTGAACATTATGCTTCAAAGAAGTGTAATGTTCCAAGAGCTCTTACTTGGGAGTCTTATATAAGGAGTCTGGGTATGCTCTACGGTCATCCAATCCCACTCCACTCTTCTCCTCTGTTCTCCTCTCCACTTCCTCCGCTTTAAGTATTCTTTCAATATTCCGAATAGCTACGGCAAGCTTCTGTTAGAGGTCTACTGAATTTGAGTTTCTTCATCTATTCGAGGGCATGGGTGGTGAAGATTTTCCAATCATAAAGCCGTATGATCCTGGGGAAGACATCCACAAAACCATTGCACCTATGTGTGTGTGTGTGGGGGGGGGGGGGGGGGTGCGGGGGGCAAAATATGCCTAAAGAAAGCGTCTTCAACGACATGATTCGGCTATCAATTGTTCGCCAGGAGGGTGCGAAATGTGCATAAAGAAAGCGTCTTCAAAGACGTGATTCGGCTATCAATTGTTTAGGGCGGGGCGGGGCGGGGCCCGGGGGAGGGGGGGGGGGGGGAAATATGCCTAAAGAAAGCGTCTTCAACGACGTGATTCAGCTATCAATTGTTCGGTTATTTCTTTCCCTACTTATTTAATATTTAATTTATTTAATTTATTTACAGTATCCACAAATTATTTTTCCAACTGTTTTTTTATGTAAGCCTTAGCAATTGTGAGGTCCATCCATAATATGTCACTCTCAACCATATCCCTCTTAGCCCTAATACCCTACTTGAGATGTGCATTGGAGTAGCAGCATCATTCACTCACAGCCTTTTGTTCTAACATGAGAGTGAGAGTAAAAGGAAAGTAAGGGTAAATCATAAATAAAGAAATATGAGGTCATTGAAGTAAAGTGTTGGAAAGCTTTACTTAGTAGAAGTAGGGTAAAGTAAGAGAGTAAAAACTGATTGATGTGACATAAAGTTTTAGTTATGTGCTTTTGGATGAGTAATTAACGTGCCATTATGTTTTAGTTAGGTGAATTTCGATCAAATGAATAAAAGGAGCTGATGATTTATAAAATTTTACTTATTTGGCATCTCTGCTCTTATTTTGACAAAGCTTTTCAAAATAGAGCCATGAAAAAGAGTAAAAGAAAACGATTGTTTGATATACACTCTTTTTGCTTCTTATTAGAGGGTATGCCTTTTATTAGAGGGTAGATTCTATTATTATTTTAAAAAAGAAACTTATGCACAAACAATTCACATTTTCTTTGAATAATTTGAATTAGAAAACATTCAACATGTACTTTTTTTTTCCACGAGGAACACAATAGAGTACAAACTTATATTGAAGGAGATAAAAACGACCATAAACGCTTTGGGCCCTATGCTAATTGGCCTAACTTACAAGAGAATGACTTGCATGTGTACTATGGGCCTGGCCAATGCCAAGTAGGCCCGACTCATGAAATTGACGTCACCCATATAAATGTGCATGCACTCTATTGAGATATATATGTATGTATAGTGGTGGGTCCCACAAAGTGATTCTTTCCGTTACCTTGGCTCTATAATTAGTAATGATGGGGAGATTGATGAAGATGTCGAACATAGGATAAAAGCGGGATAGTTGAAGTAGACTTGCTTCTGGAGTTCTTTGTGACCGAAAAATGCCAACAAGATTGAATGAAACTTTTTGTAGGAGAGCGATTAGATCAACTATGACCTATGGAGCAGAACGTTGGCCAATCAAAAAGCAGCATATGCACAAAATGGATGTAGCAGAGATGAGAATATTGAGGTAGATGTGTGGTAAAACTAGGAAAGATAAAATTAGAAATAAGCATTTTCAAGAGCGTTTAGGGATTGCAACAATTAGGGATAAAATTAGAGAAACCCTTTTGAGATGGTTTGGGCATGTTCAACGTAGGCCGGTAACGGCATCGGTAAGGAAAAGTTTGGCCATGAAGGTTGATGGCCCACCAAGGGGAAGGAGTAGGCCAAAGAGGAAGCACGTGGTTGGAGGGGGTAAAAATGGATATGAGGAAGTATAATTTATCTAACAATTTGGCTCAAGATAGATCGAAATCGAGAAACAAAATTCGTGTCGCCAACCCCAACATAGTTGAAACAAGGTTTTGATGATGATGATGATGATGAGTGGTGGGTCCCACAATCAATCACTAATAACAGAAAATAGCCTCTCGAATCACATATATTCCACAACCAACACATTAAGTCATTTCCATGGTTGGGTAGAGTAAATAGAAAGTGGGGCCAAAGTTGGGTAAAAGGCTTACTTTTTACTCCCCTCCCATTTTTCATCCAAGCAACATTGGAGTAAAACAGTCACATTACCCTTTTAAAACTCTTCCTTTACTTCTTCCATCCCAACCAAGTGAAGTAAGATTTTATGTCACATCATGTACTTTTTTACTAACCTTTATGCATAAAAATTGAAGAATTGGATATGATACAACATGATACATTGCCCATTTGGAAATATCCGTTCATCATAGTTTGTAAACAATTAGTAGTGAATCAATAAATGTAAATTTTATTAGTCAATGAATTCGCGCACCTACACACAAGAAAACTCTCTCTGCGCTGTTACAACTATTGGAGTAATCTTCACAGCACATTTAAGGCATGTTTGTGCAGGCCATTTTTCTGTGGAAATGCAAAGGTAGGGCCTGTTTATATTTCTTGTAAGTTAATGTTGTTAGTGCAAACAACAGACTTTCCACAAAAAATCTCTATTTTTATGGAATCTTTTCTACGTGAGATAAGAAACACAAGTCCAACCTCTCTCATCAAACTTGCATTTCTACGAAATCCGTGTTTACACTTCCGCAGTATTACACAAACAAGCCCTTAAAAGTATCACACTCATTTGTTTGATCTAAGCCACTCATTGGCATTAGGCCCCATGTGTATATTGCTGAATTGATCATGTGTGAAAATGTTGCTAGTGTGGGAAATTTCAATCTTTTTTTCTGTTCAAATGCTTATTGCAAGTTTTGCATTCTTTTTAAAGTACTCATTGCACTGCTTATTGCAAGTTTTGCATTCTTTTTAAAGTACTCGTTGCACTTTCTCATGAACGTATTTTTCTACCTAATCCTCTTTTTTTTTTTTTTGGTATTAAAATTGAAATGGCAGTTTGTGACTACTTCCCACTAGTTTTGTTTTGCACTTGGTCATTTGGAATTTTGGAGGCGTTGCTACGTTCATCTGTCGCATACTACACATCATATTGCTCCATCCATGGCTTCATCCATAGCAGTTCTTTCAGATTTGGCACAGACAATTCAAGTTATTGGCACCCCAGTTTGCCGTGAAATAGGATTTTTAACAAATCTTCCGAATAATATGAACATTATGAAGGCAGAAGCTGAATTGCTGAAAAGGAAGCATCAGAACCTTCAAGCAGATGTTGGGGAAGCCTCCAGAAAACGACAGAGGCTAACTAACCATGACGATAGTTGGCTTCAGGAAGCTGAGGACTCCATAAAAGAAATTGAGTTTATGAAATCAGAATTCCAGAACAGTGACGCCATGTCGAAATGGAATTGTGCCAAATACTTGTATCGCTACTGGTTGGGTAGAAGGACCATTAAAATGATCGAAACTATAAAAGACCTTAAAGAAAGAGGCATATTCTCTCCACCAAGGGTATTGGAGAGGCCCCTCTCCATATCAACGCATGGTCAAAGTGCATCCGAACAGACCTTAAAGAAGATATGGGATCACCTGCATGATGAGCACAGTCACATCATAGGGGTGTGTGGCATGGGAGGAGTAGGAAAGACTGCTCTCTTAACGATGATAAATAACCGTCTCATTGGTACAAAAGCCTTTGACATCGTGATTTGGATGACTATCTCCGGGTGCTTCAATGTGGGAGAGATCCAAAAGAAGATTATGAATAGGTTGGAATTAGGTCTCTATGAAAATGATGACGAAGAGAGGAGAAGTGCTCAGGTACTAGCTACACTAAAGAGCAAAAGGTTCCTACTGATCATAGATAATCTTTGGAAAGCCATTCAGCTGGATCAAGTCGGAATTCCAAAGCCCGACAGGCAAAACAAATCCAAAATCATCATAGCTACACGGAATGTTGAAGTTTGTAATGATATGGAAGTAGATGTATTTACCAAAGTGAAGACTCTGAAGAAAGTCGAAGCTTGGAATCTGTTCCTTGAGAATGTTGGGGAGGTGGCCCTTCAACCAGACATTCAACATCTGGCAAACGAAGTTGCAATGAAGTGCAATGGCCTGCCGCTAGCAATCATTACTCTTGGACGAGCACTGAAAGGGAAGCAGGAGATAAAGCTCTGGCGAAATGCATTGAGAGAATTGAAGGAATCAACACCTGAAATTCGAGGTATGAAGTCTGAAGTCTTTCCAGCATTGAAGTTTAGTTATGATCACCTGGGGGATCAGAAGATCAAAGACTGTTTCTTGTACTGCTCATTATATCCAGAAGATGATGAAATAGATATTGAAGAACTAGCTATGAAGTGGGTAGCAGACGGCTTTATAGGCGATGGGGTCAACTTGGTTGCTGCATCTGATAAGGGGTATGACATCCTTGATCGAATCAAGGATGCATGCCTCTTGGAGGGAGGGCGAAAAGGTGATAAGCAGTTCGTCAAGATGCATTCTTTAGTCCGTGATATGGCACTATGGATCACTGACAGTTCACGGTTCCTGGTTAGAGCAGGGGTTGGACTAAGGGAGCCACCGCAGGAGGAGATGTGGAGAGAGAAAGAGAGGATCTCATTGATGAGAAACGAGATAACTAGCCTTCCATTTAAGCCTGATTGCCCTAATCTAGTTTCCTTTTCAGTGAGAGAAAATCCTTATCTGACTATCATCCACAGCAGCTTCTTTGAAGGCATGTCAAAACTTTCGCATCTTGATTTAAGTTTCACTGCTATAGAATCTCTGCCCACGTCCATAGGATCCGTGCCGGGGCTGCGTTATATCTCCTTACGAGGATGTGAAAAATTAAGTGATATTACACATTTACGAAAGCTAAGATATGTACGAGTTTTGGATCTATCACACTCTGGAATCAAAAGTTTACCCCCAGTGGTGGAAAGATTAACATCTCTTATGCATTTGAATCTCTCGTTTATGAAGGAGCTCTCGACAATGCCAGACAATTTGATATCTGCAGCGCCTAATTTGGAGGAACTAATTCTGTACGGAACTTCCATAAATTGGGCTGGAGTAGGTGAGCAAGATGTGAGAGAAACCAGACTTGCTGAAGTTGCAACCTTGGAACACCTGCGCACTCTTGAGATCACCATCCCCGACCCTGAGTGTGTAGCAGAAGATGTGTTTCATCAGCAATTGTCAACTTTGGATAGATTCAAAATTTCCATTGGCCCAAATAATTCTACCAAAATTAGTTTACCTTGTGCAAAGCAGGTCCATATACATGCCTCTGGCAGTTGTTCTGATGGGGTAAAGGCAATACTAGCACATGCTGAAGGCGTGTTTCTTAATGGAACCGAAACAACACACTTTTCTCAGATAGTGGGAAACTCGAAGAACTTAAGAATTGTTCGTATTGAAGCTTGCCTTGAAATGGAATCTTTCATAAATTGGAGAGATGTTGGGGATGGTGCCTTTCAAAATATTGAGGAGTTACGTCTCTATGAGTTACCAGCATTGAAGAAAATATTTGACGGAGAAGCGCCACAAAAACTTCAGAAACTAAGAGCAATTGTTGTTTATCAATGTAACAGCCTAAAGTATCTCTTCTCCTCTGAAATGGTGCAATATCTAGATCACTTGGAGCTTCTTTTTGTATCTGATTGTGAGGATTTGGAGGAGATTATAGACCGAGATGAGTTGCTGCCGGACAATCCACTCCCAAGTTTGCGCACTCTCATTCTCTTCAAATTAGGAAAACTTAGAAGCATAAGTTCTTCTTTGTCAGTGACCTTGCCTTCACTGACAGAGTTCTTCCAAGATTTTTGTCCGAGATTGATGCTTCCGGACTGTCCTAGCATAACAAGGATCCAAGAAAGGTAAACTCTTATTTGAAACTCTACCTTCTCCTACTAATTATGCTTTGTGCTTTCAACTGCTTCTGGCGATAGCCTTCTCAGTTTGATTTGGTGATGGTGAATAAAATTCTTATGCTGTGCAGTGCCGATGCTTCCCAGAGAGTGCCCAGGCATCCTCCCAGATACAGGTGAGGTGTTTATTGACGTGTTGCTTTGTTTCTTCCTTTTTGTTACAATGGATGTCTGTGTCACAAGCAGAAGGCAAGATCACATTAATAACTTCCATTTTTGCAGATCCAATAGACTAATCATTTGGATGTTTTGTTTTTGCATGCTTAAATGTGCACATAGTTGAGCACAGTCTTATTTACCCAGCCTGGTTAGGTCTGAAGTCTGATCCTGGCCTATGTAATTTATACATGAAATCAGGCTTGGCTCATTCCATGGGCCTTAAAAGTCCTGGCCAACTCCAGCTTGCCACATTTGCAATTGAGCCAAAACTTGGGTTCAAGCTCAATGATAAACATTTAAGTTTGAACCAGTCCATTCAGTGGGCAGTAAGGCCAAAGCCCATTTGATGGGCCTGATGTAAATCCCAAGCCCAGATCATTTTGAGCTGGCCTAATGGCCCTTTGCCTCATTTGTTTGAGAGTTAGGCAGGTGATAACAAATAATCTTATATCAACAGAAGAAAATAGATAGTCAACTGTACAACTAAAGATGCATGAGTGCATTCAAAATTCTCCACTAGGCATAGTTTAAATTGCTAGATTTTTCTAAATATCATCTGATTGCAATAATTAGCAGCCAGGTTGGGTTGGATCGGGTGAGATCATGTTGGGTTGACCACTGCAGTACTGTGGATTAGCCTCACACTAACATGACCCTCAAATTTGATTAGAAAATCCAACCCAAACCAACCTGGGGTTTGCAAGGGTTAATCCATTAGAAACATTTTCTATGTGTAGCGCTTTACTACTAATTTCATCAATGTGGTCCGATTACTTACCGTTGTCTATTTCATTTGAACAGATGATGTGTTTACTGGCACGTTGGCACAAGAGGTTTAGAACAGTTTAAAGCTTCATTATTACAATAAATTATTCAATCAATGTTGTTATATATTTGTCATATTTATTTCATGTTTTTTGTTTTGCAGGTTTGGTATGGACTATGTTTTGGACAGTCCACTTCTTATAGGACCTTCTTGCAGTTTCTGATGGTTTTACCTGCTACTTTTGCTGTCAGCTTTCCCGATGAAGTTTGGAAAATATTTTGGAACTTAAGGAGTCAAGGAGATTAGAAACTATGTTTGCTTTAATGGGGACAATTTAGTATTTCCATCATAGTTGGTAGAATGCATGTAACTCTTTTTGCATTAATTTGTGGGCTTTAACATTAACTATTATGACAGAGTTGTGAAAGGCCTAGGTGCGGCCTATTACGACCTTGTTTTGGATGGGCTACTGTGCCCAGTTATGACAGTGATGCGTATGGTTTGGTGTTATGATGCTGATATGGATTGTTGTATGTATGTGCGTACGTTGTTCAAATTTTGTTATAGATGGTTGAATGTTTGTGATGTTGATGGCTATATATATGGTTATAGTTTTGCTGTGGATGTTTGGCTGTTATTACAGTAACGTGGTATGTTTATGATTTGAATGTGGATATTATAACAGTTGTGGGTGGGGGATGACATGATATTTGATAACACTGTCTTAACAGTTTTGTGGAACTAGAATGTTTATTTTGTGAATGTGAATGCAATAATAGATTTGGATCTTCTATCAGTGTTATAAATGCTAAAGCTAGTGTGTTACTCTTATCATATGATTACAGGTAAAGCCAATGTTACTGTATTTTTTCCCCTCATCGTATTTTTGCTATTTGGCTAATGTTGGTGATGTTTTTCATTTCAGTTTGGAGGCCAGAACAACAGAGGGCATGTGGAAAGTCAGCTGGAGATGTGGAACGTGTAGGGCTTACAGTATCAACAAGTGTTGTGTTGGGTTTAATGCAGAAATCTTACTAATGATTTTGTTTATTAATTTTTTGTGTCGCATAATTGGATGACACGTCAGCGCTGAATGCCAACTTGTGTGCTCTTCTGCATTGTTTCTTCTATCCATTATCCTTTTTTTTTTTTTTCTTTTTTCTTTTTTTGAATGGTTAAATATTCATTGAAGAAAGAGAGTTATGGTCCTCTTGGAGTGGGTTATTTCCACATCCCCTGCCTCGACCTTTCCTGCCTTGAGGGCCTATTTTGCCACCGGAGAAGATAGGAAAGAAGAGGAAATTGAAGATGGAAAGAGTCTCAGAGTTTAAAAGAAAACGCAAAGAGAGAGCTTTGGTTTTCTTCGAAGGAAACCGTCCTCCCAATAACTAGAGTTTGAATAGATTTCTGCATGACTACTTCATTCATTACATCCTCTAAATAATTCTCCAACAGTCAATAGAAAACACACAACAGAAAATATTGTGCAACACCACTACTCCGTACAAAGTAGTAACAACTCTCCCACTAACTAGGCACTGACACTTTGACAAAATCAAAACTAAACTACACACACTTGCTACTGACTCCTCACTTGCAAAAGGTCAGCCCACTAGACCACGTGCAATAGCAATGACCATAACAATTCCCTCCCCCTTACACCCACCTTGTCCTCAAGGTTGCAGCAACTCATGTTCAACTGCCGCTTCATCTTTCGACAGCGGTCCTTCATCCTCTTTATCAGGACAACACCCTTCAACGGGGAAAAGCTTTTTGCATCTAAGGCCCAGCCTAGATTTTTCATTGCAGTTGAAACATAGTCCTTTGTTCTATCGATCTTGGAGCTCCACTAACAAAACAACCCACTTCTTGTGCTTGTGACATCTTTCCTGCATGACTAAGTAGTTTTTCAACTAGTTTTAGTACTCTCGAATTGTCCCAGTTTGTGTGAGCTTGGTGAGATCTTCAAAGAAATCTTCGAAGTGGGTATGACCATACCTGACATGTAATCCCTCTTATAAGTCTATGAAATTGTATTTCTTAGTTATCATTTCATATAGAATTATGGACTTGTTTAGGCTAAATCCATTGAATTTCATAAAATCATGCATCATGGTATTCCAAGTGCATCTCATGTGAAATTTGGTTTAAATTCATAAAATTGCATGGTTTTCATGAAATTATTCTTTTTGGTTATCCGATTATCCTCTCAAATAACTTTTGATTCATATGTAAACATGTATGATTTCTTTACATCACTGCGTAGTTCGCGAAATTTCAGTCAATGTGATATATACATACGCACGCATACGATGTGAGTTGGGCCCCATATATTGCCTTGTTCTTTTCCTACATGAAGAGATTTTCTCATGATTATTATTTTATTTTTGTAGGGAATTTCAGATTCTTGGGGTCCACAAAGAGATGAAATTCAAGAGAAATCGAAAGAAGGAAAGATTGATGAAAGAAAAGGAAAGGAAGTTCAAGCAACATTGCAAGCACACATGGAACGTCCAAGCCATTCCTATCCAAGTTGTGCACACCCCATGTGGGTCCCATCATGGTTCCAAATTCAAAAGAAAGATTTAATTTTAGATTTGGGGCTTAATTATGGAAAGTTGCATGCAAGAAGTGTCAGACCTATCTTTAGATTGCAATTTGATGTTTGCATATGCATTTATTTTTAACATATCTTGAATTTTCACTTGTGCATCATTATTTGGAAAATCATGAAATCTACACTTGATTATGGATTGCATAGTTTGATAAAATAATGTTTTTGACAAAGATCTTTTAGTTGATTTAAACATGAATTCAAACTTGCTTCCCATTACCCCAAATTTCCTCCTAGATCAACTTTACCAAGATTAACTTTTTCAGGGAATTTTTGGTCATAACTTCAGGTTACAAAAAAATGCTCAGTTTTTCATGTTGGTGACCTGTCGATCATGGTTCGGCTAACCGAGTTAGGTTAATCGACTTTCATCGGGCCAACTTCGGTTCAAAATCTAGAGTGCTCATTTCTTTGTCATTTTCTGTGGTCGGTGAATCTGTTGGTTCACACTCGATCAATCGAACTTATTCAATTAAGCGATAGTGAACTGAAACTTGAAAAATATGACCGTTACAGATATGACCATTGGGAGTTCGGTTAACCGAGCCGAAAATCAGTTAACCGACTGGAGAGCCGTTGGAGATCTTTTTGCTATATAAATGAGCATTTCCTTGGGATTTGGGCCCACACTTTTTTGAGGAACTTGTGAAGAGCAATTAGGCCAAGGATTGTGAATGAAGCTAACGAAGGCTAATGTGTCATTTGGAAAGCAAAACCATGGACTCAGTGAGTTAAATCTCTTAGTAAGCTTTTCAATATCACATCTTTCACGCTTTGCTTAAAATATTTGTAAATCGATTTTAGCATGTTAACTATTATTTGATTGAATCTATCACACGTTTTTAATTAATATTATTGGATTCATCATTTAGATTCAAGCCAATCTAGTTTTAACTTTCATATCATAATGGTTCATGCTTGATTTAAAACTTTGATTTCTCTCATAGCATAAATCTCATACCTGGTTAAGTCTCTAGCTTGTTGTTTTCATTCCATGAACACATAGGCAAACTAATTTGTTTTGAAAACAACTATGCTCATGCATCATATGTTTTAGATTTGAAATTTCAATACAACTTGCATAACTTGATAATTCATATCTTTACAAGTTGTTTATTTAAAGATCATGCGATTAGTATTTTCACTTCAATCAAAATATTTGTGTTTTAAACCTTCAAAAGTTTTAACCTTATATTCATTGAGCTATCATTTTAAAACATGATTGAAGTTCTCATGCATAAACATAGAGCATTCATCTTTGCATTCACATAGTGTATATGTTGAGTTAGATTCACACTTTCATATCCGCCTAATTAGGAGGCATTATAATTGAGTTTAATTTGTATCTCTTCAAGTATATTGTAGACACTTAGCAGAGATAACAAATCTTAGGGTTATAGGTTATTGCTTAGCCTTAAAAAAGTGTAACTGTGAACCATAAAACCGAAGAGGTTATTACTTAGCCTTGGAAAGCATATTGTAAGGTTATTGTTTAGCATTGAAAAGCATTTTGTAATGATTATTGCTTAGCCTATTAAAAGGCATAAATAGTGAAAATCCAGTGGGGTGTAAAATCACAAGCCGGTAGTGGATGTAGGCATTGAGGCCGAACCACTATAAATCTGTGTTATGGTGTTCGATTTGTGATTTTTTTTTGTTAGCTTCTGTACTTAGTTACATTAATCATCACTAGTGACTAATTAATTTAAAGAAGTCAAAAAATTAGCATAATTGGTCACTAAAGTCTAGCTCACCCTAGCAAACCCCCCCCCCCCCCCCCCCCAAGGGTTCGGATCCCGAACTTTCATTTGATATCATAGCGTAGGTGCTCTGTATTAGGATCAAGTGCATTGAAACTCTTGATACTGTGTAAAAACCTAGAGTTAGAACCCTAGTGTTGTGTTTTCATGAAAATCATTAGAATGTATTACGCTATGTTAGAATGTATAGATTCTTGTGTAGATTCTTCTTCTAGACCCTTCCCTCCAACAATTGGAGATTCAAACAATGAAATTTATGAATCTCAATGTGAATTAAAACAAGAAGAAAATCATGAAAATGAAGATATATGATATTCAACAAGCTTATAATGTATTGTATACATTGTCCATAGAGCTTGTTAAGAAAAATAAAAGATTAAAAGAAGAATCTAAAAGGCTAAACAATGAATTAATCTCTTCAAATGATGAACTTAGAGAAAAGAAAGAAGTACTACATTGTCTAGACTCTAAGTTTACGATCTCGTTGCACAACCTATCTAATGCTCAAGGTGAACTAAATGAATTAAAGATAGGTTGTGATGAACTTAAGAAGGAAAATTCAAATCTAAGAAATCAATTAAAAAGGCAAGACAAAGATATTAACAACCTAGAATCCAATTTGACTATTTCTAAGGAAAATCTGTCTAATGCTCAAAGTAAAATGAAAAACCTAGAACTTGGATCTAATGTCGTTAATGAACTTAAATTTAAATTTAAACTTGCCTATGAAGAATTAAACAACTTTAAGGGAATTGAAAATGAACTCATAAAAATTAAAAATGAAAACTCAACCCTTAAAACCCAAGTCACTCGAGTTGAAAGCTACAAACAAAAGTATGAGTACAAATTTACCCAAGCTAAAGAGAAATTTGAAAAATTATTTGGATTGGGTAAGTCTCAAAGAGATAGGACGAGTCTTGGATTTGATTGGTATACTTCACTTGACTCTAACTTCACCAACACATTTGTGAAAGGTGAGTCCTCATTCTTCCTTGCCCAAGAATAAATTTCATTATTGTAGTATTAAAGGGCATTTTAGGTTTGAGTGCACAATAAGAAGAAGCCATGTGTCTAAATCCATCTATGAACCTAAGGAAGTAAAATCAAATCCTATGAAGGGTAAGACACTAAAAACAAAGGAAGACATAAGAAGAATAAACAAGTTAAACCAATTAAAAAAGAGTCTCCTAAGATAGATTCAAAAAAGCTTAAACAAGTAAAACCAAATGTAAAAGAATTTATCAACAAAAAGCGACTCAATCTACATCCCCTAACTCAACAAATGAAAGATCTTTTGAAGAATATTGCTAAGTTAAATTTAAAATTCAAAAGACATAAAGAGGGAGGAAATAAGAAAGGAAATGAGAAGAAAAGAAAAATCAATCATCATTCCCATAAGAAACAAGCTCACTAACTCCAAAAGAATATTCACCAATCTAAGCTTAAATTAGTAAAATCTCCAGGAGTTGGCGAGACTTCAAAGATAGACCTCAAAAGACAACCCTCTCAAGACCTTAGGTGGATTTCCAAAATCAAATACTTAAGCAAACCTTAAGGCCTTGAAAATTCTAGGACCAACCTTCTCTTTTCCGTTAAATCCTTTGTTGGTCTTCACACTTTGCATTTGTGTTTTAGCATAGCTACATTCTTGAAAAAAAAAATGCATTGTTCATAGTGATCAAGTGATATTGCTCCATAGTTAAATCTTATGATAAATTGATTGTTATATATTTGATGATAGATTTGCATATTGGTCTCATATAGTTAAAACTCTATGCATGTCTATTGAAAATCTTCCTTTCATGATCAATTTCTTATGGTGATTATATTGTTAAACTTTTCGCCGAAGATCAATTGATGCTATTTGATTTAATGAATTCTTTAGTAATATCTTGTTGATATATCAAATGATTTGAATTGAATTTTCCATGAACTTCCTTACATAGTTACGATTCTATTTTCATGAAAATTCAATGTTTTATCAAAATCATCTTGTATGCTCTTATAGTCACGTGATTCAATTACAGGTTGAGATTGGCGGATATTTGTGGAGAATATCTTTTCTTCAAAACCAAATATGTGCATGATTGTGAGTGTTAATTTTTTTTTTTTAATTTCCCTTCTTCTACTTTCTACTGAGTTCGGTCAGCCAAACTTTAAGTTGCCAGTTAACCAACATCGTACAGTGGCTTTAAAGCTGTGTGTGCAGAAACTCGTGTGTTTCACCCAAAATTTTCCCCTTCTCTGCCGATCGTCTTCCTCGTCTAGGTTTTCTCCAAATCTTCATTCTACTCCATCTTCTCTCTTTTTAAAGGTAATTTCTCCTTTTCCACATGTTTTCTTCGATTTCGTTTGTATTTAAAATTATTCTCTTTTTGTTGAATATGGTTATGGTTGCTTGTTTGTAGGTTATTTCCATCTTCCCAACCTTTCCCATTCTCTCTGTTTTCTCCATTTCCTTGTTTAGTGTGGCTTAATTTTCTCTTCCTTGCATCATACCATCTTCTTTAGAGAGTTCCTCTTGAAAATCATACACAAGGTGTTTGAGAAAATGCCTCCAAGAGCTAAAAAGGCTAATCCTTGTCCATCCAAAAGGTGTAGGTCCATTGCATCATCCTATAGTAGACCTCAATTAACTTACCCACCTTCACCAAGCTCCTCATCCCCGTTTCCTCCTCTTCCTTCAAATCTCCTCAAGCCTAATAGTAAGACTTTTGAGAACCTCCAAGGAAGACCCATCATTGTTGAAAGGAGGGTCTTAGTTGATCAAATCCGGAATTATGATCTTTGAGAAATTATCGGTAGAGTGAGTTGGGAAAACTTGCTCTCTTAGGGTAATGAAGCCTATCCTACCCTTGTGCGTAACATATTTGCATCTATTTCTAACACCCAAGTCAATGATAACTCTTGTTCATTCACAATCTCATTCCTAGATAAAGATGAGGTAATTACGCCGGAAAGAATCAATTCAATTATCGGTGTTCCATGTACACCAAATGCCATTACCTCCATTTCCGACTCATTGACCGAAGAAGAAAGATTAAGAGCAACCCTTGACCTTTGTGGTTTTCCTGCTATCAGGGATGCGCAGAAACATCACCTTACTTCATCGTCGCTGTCGCAAATCAAGAATTGCTTTAACAACAAAAATCCAGCCATGAAGTACCACACGTCCAAGTTTGGATGTTTCAAGGTTGCATATTCCTAGTGGGACCCATATGTGTTCCATGATTGAAAAGAAAATCCGAGTTTCAGATTTAAGATTTTTATTAAAGGGTATGTGGGCCCAAGTGAGCAGAATTTAACTGGAAGTCATTGCTGGCTAAGGAATCCAAATAAGCAAGTCTTGTCCCAAAAGCTAAAAATCTCTCCAAAAGTTGCTGAGAAACTCACCTTAACTTGGAATCTAAGAGAAGTTGCAAAAGAGTAGGAAGCCAAGGTAGAAAGAAGGAGGCAGCCCTTGGACGTGTAACTCCATGTCATACCACACTCCCTAATGTCAAAAGCACTAGCATGAAGCCCTTGTGCGATGCACAAGTTAAGTCTCATGCGACCTAAATAATATATTAAAACTAATATCTCTTTCATATAAATCTATTTATAACAAAACAATTAAAAAACTCAAATCAACCAAAAAACTTTGAAAACCAAATCTTTCTTCCTTTAATCCACGTTAGCATACACGTTTCATCTTAAAATTAAAGGATTTGTATTCATTTCTACTCATTTTGAATACTATATCAAAACTTTGAAAATAACCTTAATTTATAGAGTTGGAAGGCATCTCTTTGAAATGGGTTACATCCATACAAATGGGCCCAACAGACACATTTTATTGAAAAGGCACGTATGTAGGCGTAGTTCAAGAGAGACATTTTTATTAAAAAAGGCACATTTGTAGCCCAAAAGACACATTTTATTGATTAGACAAATATTATGTGTTTTTAAAATGACATATTCACAAATGAGCCCCAAGAAGCTGATGTGGCTTCTCCTAAGGCCAGCATTGAGGGTTTTTTTTTTTTCCAACCAACATTCAGCTTTAAAGAGAAATTATTTTTTCTCTCAAGCCACACCACCTCCTCTCTCTTCTAGTCTTGTGAGGCCTAAGTTTAATTTTTTAAGGAGTAGAAGATGAAGAAGGAGCGAGCTCTCACTTTGTAATTCAAGAAAAAGGAGAAGTTGTATCTTTAATTAATTCGATGGACGGTTAATTTCAATAAAATGTGTGTTTTCTTATTGTTAATTATTTTTTCATTATCTAATGTTTTTGGGATTTGTTTTTTTTTTTTTTTCAGGTATAGCGAATGCATAGGGGCTTATAGTAATGAGAATAAGTCAATTGGAGCCTTGAGTCTCGTGAAATCTCTCATTAAATTAACAATTTAAAACCGCACCTAGGCTCATCCTTATGGGAGGGATTGAATATACACCGTACGTATTTTTAATGCTTAGTTCAACGGATCTGGACTCTTGAATTACAAAGACCTATAATTTGATTTTTTTTTAATTTTTGTTTTTCTTATTTTTATTTAAAATTGGTCGTTCTGACTACTTTTATGGCGATGCAGTCTGATAGTTTACAATTCTTAGCCTGGGCTTTTCTAGTTTAGGTATTTTTAATTGATTATAATTCTTGTAATTAATTTTCATTTTTAGAATATTAGATTGGATTTGTATAGCTTCATTTAGGCTTAGATTTTAGATTTTCCATAGGACATGTGTGAGTTGATTGCCTCTTTTTTGCTCCCCGTGAATCGACCTCGGACTTCACCAAGTTATTGTTGGGCTGACGAAAAGTTTTTGGCACCGTTGCCGGAGATCACCTAAAAAGATAATGTTTCTATCCTTCCTTAATTTATTGCTTTGTGGGATCGGTTACTACATTTGGCATCATACTAGTCATAGGAGGTGCATGCATGGAGTGTTGAGACCAGCCCTTGAATTGGACTAAAGGAAGCGTAAAATCTGCATTTTTTTATTAAAATTGGGATTTTTCTTAATTTCCAAACCCATAAATCTGATTTTTTTTTAAAAATCTGAAATTTTAGGAAAGTTACCTTGGTTAACTTGTGCTTTTTTTTTTTGGAAAATCTGTATTTTTTTTTAGTTTGTCGTTTTAGTATCTTTCTTTTTTTTGTTAAAACTCTGTTTTTTTTAGGTTAGTTTTCATTTTATAAAGTTTCTAAAAAAATCTCTGATTTTTATCCAAACAACTTAAAATTTTTGGGAACTTTACAAATTCGGCTAGTTTCCAATTTTAGAAAATACCTTTCACAAAAATCTGATTTTAATTTTTTAGAAACTGAGTTTTTTAGTTAGTTTCTTTTTTTTAGGCCTTTCAAAAAAAAAAAAAAGGAGAAAAGGAAAGCCGCCCCTCTTGATTCCGTTGTTGCATGAGAACGAAATGAAGTTTCCATCAAGAGGCTTTTAGAGCTCAATCATAAACCAATATCTCTTGGAACATCTAGTTTAATTAGAGGAATGGCGGCACACAGTGGAATTGGAAATAATAATGACAATGTCAACTCTAATGGCCAAGAGGTGAATCAACCAACTACTACATTGGGCCTCGCCCACACGGTCAATCGTACAATCATGTATCGTTTTGCCCACTAACGTGGGACACTTTGAAACAAAACCGGGTGTGAATTCAACTTTTGTCCAGGTTTCATGCCTTGATTTCAAAAGAGCATACATACACTTCAAAGAATTTGAAGAGGAATGCGCAACTATTCACTTTAACAACGTAGGGGAGGACATAGTAAAATTTATGTTATTTGCCTTTTCTCTCAAAGAAATAGCCAAATCATGGTTTCATTCTCTTAGACTGAACTCAATTGCCACATCGAAAGACATGATGAATGAGTTCCTTAAGAAATTCTATTCGCCTCATAAAACAAACACCCTAAGGCGGCAAATGATGAACTTTCGGCAAAAAGGTAAAGAATCATATTATATAGGTGTTGGGAAAGGTCCATGAACTTATATTCGCACGTCGGCATCGAAACATGGCGAGTAATTGGTTTTTTTTTTTTTTTTTTCAATGATGGGCTCTCTTCTATAACTCGCAAATTTGTTAACTCGCCAATTTGTTGAGATGATGCGTAATGGAAAGTTTATGCAAAAGGGTCCCGATGAGGCATGGAAGTACTTGAAAATTCTTGCGGAGAGCACTCAAAATTTGGGCACCTCGAGGGTGTAGACATTCCTAGGGAATCAAGTCAGTCTCAGGGAGAGGGAAATATACCTCTTGAACGTGGCAAGTGGTGTTAATGCTAAGATTGCCTCCCTTACCAGAGAGATAGAGACCTTAAAACTTGGGCAAACTAGACAACGCACGACCGTGTGTCGATATGTGTTTGTGACACACTCTACTGAGAATTGTCCAACAATCCCTGTATTTCAGAAAGTGTTGCAAATAGAGGCAAATGGGTTGAATTCTTATCAACGGCCTTTCAGTAATCAAATGGACAACGTGTATAATCCTGATTGGAGAATCACCCCAATTTCAGTTGGAGGAATGGACCCACTGTAAATCAGGTCCCAACCCTCCATAGACATACTCCTTCCGGTGGCTCTTTTGTACCTCCTCACCAGAGCACACAATATATGCCACCACCAAACCCAACATTCCAAAATGGGTCTTTGGAGGAATTGTTGGCCAGTCTAGTACAAACACAGAATAACACTAAGCAGTCTTTACAGAACACCCAACAATCTTTTCAAGAGTTTCATATGAATGCTATTTACCTTTAACCTATCGCCATTTTGCATCAACAAAGCCATAATGATTATGCTACTTCCAATGTTACTATATATATTGGTAATGGATTACGACAAGGCACGAGTTCTTCTTATAATTGATTCAATCTCTTTGGTTGAGAACTCTATGAGGGCATCCAATTTTAAATTTCGTAAACTTGATTAGAGATTGAATTGATACTGTAATTAAATGATTCCTTTATAGTGGAAATACTAAGTTTTGTCTGGTTATCGGTTGGGGTCAATTTGAGGCATAAAATCGAAGGGTGTTGAGTTCTGGGCAGTATAATTTTGAGGTTAATTCTAGGGTTATGAATTTGGTTTTCTTTTTAAAAGGCATTTAAATAAGACAGAGTTTCCTCAGTAGGTTTCTATATTGGATCGGTTTGGGTTACAGTGGATCGTGGATCTGGGGTTTGAGAGTAATAGTTGAGGGAGGCTAATGGCTAGTTGAATGTGACAAATTGGATCTTTAATTCCTTCCAAGGAATCAGTTCTTGGTCAGGTACCAACTTGTGATTCCCTTTCTTCAGATGACAGGGTTAAAGCGTTGTTTCCAATTATAATAAATCTGTCTTTGAATTATGCACAGATAAGAGAAAAACATTAGGGGAACTTAGGGATGACCCAGGGGAAAATGCTCCCACTCCTATCCCACCCACCAGGGATCGATCCCTGGTGGGAGGTTTTACTCCTCTCCAACTTGGCCGCTAAGCCAAGTAAGCACAAGAAAAATGAAAAAGAAAAAGAAAGAAAATATTAGGCATGTCTCTGTCCGCAAGTCCTCCTTTTTCTTAAACAGTTTGAACTCGGTTGTGCATCAGGTGGCTATCTGAATTTCCATGTTCCCAAGTCCCAAATCACCCTCTACTCCTAGGTATGCATCTTCTAATTTATTCTCCCAAGACTCCCACTAAATCCAAATCTCAGATTCTAATTGTTTGTTTACATGGTATGAAAGCACAAGCCAAATTATAAGCATTTGCCAAGCATATGACATTTGTGATCCTAAAGTCCTCATCTTTTGTCATGGCGGTAAAGTCAATTTTTGAATGGGTTGAAAGTGGACAGGTCAGCTTGACCCATTGATGTTAGGGGATATTGATTAATGGATCCGGTCCTCCTTTCCTTTTTTCCAGCGAGAATCTCGAGGTGGGTCCCCTGTTCAAAAACCAGATAGAATGAAATCTCGATCGGTTGGTCCGGCCGAGTTCCCTCCGATGCTTAAGTCAGCAATGAGGGTTGTCTTAAAGATAATGTGAGTGGTGATTGGGTGTTAGTTCCAGTCGTACCTCTCTCATTTGATTTTTTTTCCTTTATTTATGCAATCCTATCCTGAATTTTTGGTTCTTGTTAACGCATGATTTTGAACCTCCGAATCATGGCGCGTGGGATGATCGTGGCTCATGATCGTGGGATGCTCTCCTCCCAGTTCCGGTCTTCCCTCATCTTCTTTTGCTAGATGTCCCTCTTCTCTTTGAATAAGTCTTCTGACAAACGAATCCAGCTTTCTGAGTCAGGCTATTTTCGCAAGTTGGGTTGGTTTCTGTCCAAACCCAACCCAGGCCGTTCTGAATTTTCCATCCACAACTGCCCCCCAAGCCTCCTTTCTTTTTTTCCATTTTCCGATAAGAAAGGGGGCTTGAGATTTTTTCAAGACACGTGCCAGATCCGAGATCGTCCCCTTGTCCTCTCGGCTGTCAAACGTCACTTCATCCCCATTCGTTGTGCCTTCCCTATGCATAAAAGCGCCTAATGGGAAATCCTTCATCTCCCCTGCTTTCTGCCTCACCTGAATCATCGCCTTCATCTCTTTAAGACGTCCTTCATTGGCTTCGGTCTCCCATCTTCTCCTTCGACTCTTCGTCCCTCATCATTCCGGCTGTAAGTTATCTTCCTTTCCTTCATTTTCCTTCTCTTTCCGTCTTCTTTTCCTCTTAGATGGGTAACTTAAAAGGTCTCCTTAGCACTCCGAGAGGGCTCTCCGAATTTAGGAGCAAGTACAACATCCCCCAGGATGTCTAGGTGTGTGCTCCGCTTCCTGGAGAGTCTCTTGAAGAAGGGTCCCGAGAGGCGATGCCCTTTCCAACCATAGCCATCGTGGAGGGTGGCGTTTGGTTTCCGTTGGATCCTCTCCTTATCCATTTCCTTTTGTTCGCGAACCTCTTCCCTCTTTAGTGTGCTTCCAATCTATTCCGTATTGTCACTGGGGTCGCTGCACTGAACAAACTGCTTGGCACAAGCCTTGGAGTGTTTGACATCTTGTCTTGCTATTACCTCATTCCTTTGAATAACAAAAAATCAATTTTCTACCTAAAATCCCAAGATCTGAGTAGGTTACTTGTTCATTACCTTCCAGACTCGAACAAGCCTAGCAAAGGTCGGCCCCTTCCTTTCATATGCTTTTTTCTCCTGCTGCCTCTTCTCTTTTTACTTATCAACTCTCCTCTTTTTTCTTTATTTGCAGATTCAACGATCAACCAGATCCCTCACTCTCTTCTCCGAACCAAAGACTTGAAGAGGGCACTTAAGTTCCGTGGGCCTCCCGAGCTTAAGGGTTGGGGCCAAGCTGCCCAAATCTTATTTGAATACGAACGCTCTTATGAAAGTTTCCTAGCTGTTCCATCTTGGCACGAGCCTTTAGGATCAGATCATCATTTGACACGGAGAAAAACCCCCGCCGTGAAAGCTCCCAAGCCCTCAAACCTGGACAGCACATTCAGCGCCCAATCTTCTACCTCTCAGCACTCTTATGCTCCATCTCCCCTTGCCAAGCAATCTGCCCCCATTCAAAGACGGGCTTCCCGTGCCAAGAGACCATCGCAGCTTATTGCCCCTTCCAGCGCTTCTTCCTCTTATTCAAAGCAGACCCCAGTTTTGAACATCTCAGATGGCTCTTCCTCCTCTTCGGATTTCGAAAAACCTTCCTCTGTCATGTCTAGGTGCAAAGAGAAGAATCTTTTTGATAGTCTTGGTGATCTTCCTACCGCCAGCTCCTCTTTCATATCCCTCATCCATACTTGGCAAAAGGCCACTTGTTGAGCCCTCTCATGACTCTGGCTCGAAGAAGGCTAAGGACAAACCCTCATCAAAGTCTGCCGATGACTCCGACCCACTTTCGATGTGGTTGGAGGATTGTATGCCTCCTCAGCCAAGCCCCTCCTTGGGACGCAGGAGTTCCTTAGACTCCTTCCGCGAGTAAAACACACCCCTCCTTGGGTGAAGGAATCGCCGGTTCCCCATCGGTGGTGTTTTAGTTGCGCAAGTTTGTTCTTCTCCCCTCTAATATGAACCTGCACAGTGCCCTGCCCGACCATGAGCTCGTGTCGACAGGAGTTCAACTGTGCCTTCTGGTAGGTTGACGTTGTTCGCTGCTTTATTCTTTGGATCAACTCTAACATCAAAATATTTCTAATCTCAGCTACCCCTCTCTCTCTCTCTCTCTCTCTCTCTCTCTTCATAGGAACTTAAAAAATGGTTCACTGCTTCGGATTGTCCGGAGAAATTCCAAAAGCGGGTGGAGGGTCTCGATAAGGAGCTTGCTACTTCCCAGGCTGCTCGGCGCTTGGCGGAATCTAACGCTACTAATTCTTTCAAAGCTGCAAAGGTTGTAGAGGCTAAGGCGGTCACTGCTTTGAGTCACCTAATGGCAAGTGAAATGGAGCTTGAGGGTCTCCGTTCTAGGTAGGCCGAGATGGAGGTGTTAGATTGTATGGACTCAATCCATCAGATGATGTAATAAATTGATTAATTTCTTTATTTATAAATAATATCATGATTTCCTTTCATGAGATGAATGGTGTTTTACTATTTAATGCACATGACCAATACATATGACATAATGATTCATGAGATGAACTGGGTCCCATTAGTATATTAGATGTGATATATGTGTATAGATGAGATCCACACATGGGAGATATGTGTCACAAATTTTATACTTAAACATCTTCACAACCGGTGATGAGACTGGGCATTTCATTTGATAAGGTTGCAGCACTTTGATCACTATGAGATAGTGTAATTTGTCTCGATCATCAGAATGTAAGATTCTGGATCACGATGCTGGTACATTGGATGTATTAAAGAACCATGAGAAGCACCTTATGAAATACTGTCTCGAGTTTAAGGTTTACTCTCATAATTCCCTAGCAATAGGCTCTCAATCCTGAGACATTGACGAACTCAAGTTTCTATCTATTAATTTGCTTTGAATCACCAATGAGTGAGGCCAACCATAGGTCAACACCTCCTTGTCTTGGGTACGTGGTAGTAGGACTGCGGGAACATCCAATTGTCAAGATGGATTCTATCTACATTATCCCCTTATGCCAATTAATGGATTTGTCATTAGTAAGTGCGCACCCATCTCTATTAAGAGTTAATTGGATGGTACTGATGATCACAGTGATTAATTAGGGCTCAAGGATAGTAAGATGTGGATTTAAATTGGTCGGACAGTTTTAGTCTAATTGATCTATGGATATTGATAAAGGGGCCTACTTGTGGTAATCGGGAAGTTTAGGGTCTTCATTGTAATTTATTCCTAAGACTGGAGTGCAATTGCATTTATATAGTGGTGTTATTTGCAATTAACTGTCGGCCCGGATTGCACATGAGATGTGGGGTCGCGGTGTCCCAGTTGGAGCTAGCTTTCTATGGAATTCCTAGTGGTCCCCACGCTAGCCCAAGTTATTGGAAAGATACTAATCCTAGTAGAATTCTAAGATAAAGGAATTAGAAAGTTACTATTTCTATTTGAAGTGAGACTTCTAATAATGGTAATAGTAAAGTTACTAATTTGTGTGGAAGTGAGACTTCTATTTTAATTAGTACAAGAGGAGGGAAGGAGGTTGCTTAAAGCTATAAAAAGAGAAGCAAGGGGGCTGGGACGTCTACTCTTGGATTTTCACGCACAGCCCCCCCCCCCCCCTCCTATTGTGCAAGAGTTGCACATCTCTCCTAGTTCTCTTCTAGTTCTTTGAGTTTCTTGAAGGGTTTTTTCTTGAAGTTTCCACCAGTCTTCTTGAAAAGAAGAGATCTGATACGGGACATAGTGTGGAAGACTAAGTGGTCTTGGAGATCGTAAGTTGCTTACAAAGAAAGAGTTTCTTCAACTAGGGAGTCTTTTTCTCCATTAGAGCACAACTATGCTCCAAAGGTATAATCTGCTTCTCTATTAATTGTGGATTATTTTTGTTGCATGGTGTTGCTTGTTCTCTATCTTTTAGATAGGTTATTATTGCTGTACATGATAGATGAGTATGAGGGATTGCATCCAGAATATAGTTTATGGCCTTATGGGTACTTGATCCCTAAGTCAAATGAGTCAAAAGTTTTGAAATCCTATCCACGAGGCCCACCTATTTCCAACAGGAGGTGGAGATGAGGGAGGCATGGAGAAGTCGAAGGGCGCACAGTTTGAAGAGGTTGAGGCGCTTTATCTATAGCAGGTTGAGTAGATCAAGGTCCTCGTGCTCAAACGAGGCTACGGCATGGGTCTCGGCGAAGCTGGCATACCAGAGGATTTCCCCCCTCTAGGCGAGGATGCTTCTCCCTAACCACCGCCTACCAAGGTCCCTACACAGACTCAAGTCGGTGAGGTCAAATCGCCCTTTGGCCCGGTCGGGAGTGAAGGCACTTCCCCAGCTGCCGAGTCTGCTTCTCCTGCTTCTGATGTTCCCTAGTGATTTTCGAAGATATGTCCCCCCCTCCTCTCTTTTTTTGTATTTACCTGATTGCACGGGTTATGGATTGGACGTAATACTCTGTTTTGCTTCTTTTTGGTTGAACCAAATGTTTGTTTCTTATTTACTGTTCGTTTCCACTACCACTATCGGTTCTTTCTGAGCTCTCTTTTTAGTCTAATGCTCGCATCGTCATACCTAGCCATTAGTTAAAAATAAGATCAATGTAGCGTGCTAGTTTGGGTTCTTCCTAGTTAGGTTTTTTTTTTTTTTTTTCCTTCGGCATGAAGTAATGGGTTTGTTGCTACCCCCTTTTTCAAGGCCTTGGCCTTAGCTTGGCGTGGTTATCTCGATAGGATGTCCCTACTGCGGGTCCCCAACCATATATATTTGATACAATTACCGTACTGACTGTCATAAAGCTGACAATAGCCCCAGAACAGCCCAAAGATGTATATTTACCGCAGAGCTGTTCGATCTGTAGGATATCGCAGCTTGCGATATCATAGGGATATAGGATATCCCACAATCACTTGAACAGTTCGTGTATTTATTTTTTTCCTTTACTGTCAGACCGCCAAACCACCATCCAAACTGTTGAATAGCTGTATGAGTGTAAGAACTAATATCGCACCAAATTTGAACCGTTGATCTATCACGATTATCAAGAAACTTACAAAAAAAAAAAAAAAAACGTGGCTTATAATTTGCAAAACAACGCAACTTTCTTACAAATTATAAGAACAACTTATAAGCCACATTTTTTTTTGTACGTTTCTTGATAATCGTGATAGATCAACGGTTCAAATTTGGTGCAATATTAGTTCTTACACTCATACAGCTATCCAATGGTTTGGATGGTGATTTGGTGGTCCCACAGTCAAGAAAAAAAAAAGAAAAAAATGGATTGTTCAAGTCTTCCTGCTTCTGATTGTGGGATATCCTACATCCCTAAGATATTGCAGTCTGCGATATCCTACAAATTGAACAGCTCTGCGATAGATATACATTTTTTGGCTGTTATGGGGCTACTGTCAGCTTTATGATCATCCGTATGGTAATTGTCCCTATATACTTTTGCCATAAGTTTTTTAAGGAGTTTTATCCTTGGTACAAGAATACGAAAAAGACGACTTTCATTAATGAAATGCAAGATACAAGGGTGACACTTCCTTTGGTACAAAGATTAAAAATAGAATTTCTTTAAATTCGCTATGTTCCAAGGCCTTAGCAATGCTTTTCCTTCGAGCGTCTCTAGGTGGTAAGCTCCTCTTCCCTCAACAGAAGTAACTCTGTACGGTCCCTCCCTGTTCGGACCTAGCTTCCCATGGTTGGGGTCTTTGGTGTTTGGGAGCACCTTTTTCAAGACTAAATCTCTAACCTTGAATGCTCTTTCTCGTACCTTCTTCTGAAAGCTCCGTGCTAGCTGCTGCTGGTAGGCGGCCAATTTGATCAGTGCTTGTTCCCTTCGTTCCTCTATCATGTCAAGCTGCTTGGCGTTCCGGAGCAAGCTTCCTCTGTTTCTACATCACTGGTTTTGCTCTTGGGTCCACACCTAGCTTGTGACTGATAACTTCGGGATCTGCTCCTGGCATCTCATGAGGAGTCCAAGCAAAAACATTGGAGCTCTCATTGAGTAGTTGGACTAAACTGCTTTGCTCTTCCTCGGACATAGATGCTCCAACCATCCAGTACAGTTCCAGGTCTCCTCCATATACCGTAATCTTTTTCAGCTCCTTTATGGCCTCGTCAATAAGGTTGGCAATTTGATCCCCGACTTTTGACCGATTTATCTATAATTGGCCCTTCCCTCCAAGCACATGTCTTCCTTATTCCCCCTTTTCTCCCTTCCTTTAATCGCCGCAATCAAGCAGCTTCTAGAAATTATTTGATCCCCTCTGATCTCCATAATTCCCTTCGATGTCGTGAAGCGAATTCTCTGGTGGTAAGTCGAATGGTACTGCCCTCATGCGATGAATCCATGTGTGCCCCATAATAGCGTTGTAGGGAGATGGCACATCAACCGCCAAGAATTCCCCATCTAGGTGTACGGGACCAACACCGACCTGTACGGTTACTAGGCCCATTGGATGCACCGCTTGCCCACTAAACCCGAACAGAGGTATAGAGGTCAGCCTCAAGTCTGATTGCTTTAGGCTAAGCTTATCAAATAGCTCGGCATACATAATCTCTGATGAACTCCCTAGGTCTATCACTATTCTCCTTACATCATACTCCTGTACTCGTAAAGTTAGCACTAGAACATCATTTTGGGGCTGGACCACATGCCGCAAGTAAGGTTGTAAAAGGGTCAGTTCCGGTCCGGGTTCAGGGTGGAACTGGAGCCGGAACCGTTTTCTAAAAGGGGGAACCGTAACTGGAACCGATAATATTAAAGGGAACCAGAACCAGAACCATTTGTGAGGCGGGTCTGGTTCCAATTCCGGGTATGAGATGTAGAAAAGTAGAAACCCGAATATAGAAAAGTAGAAAAGTAAGAAATATTTTGTTTTCACATACTAAAGTTACCTTACGTTAGTGTATATTGGGTCGGGTCCCGGGTCCACGAGTCTGAGCCACTGTGGATCCGGAACCGGAATCGTGTAGGTATCGGTTCAAAAAAAAGGATCTGAAATCGGAACCATTTGCTTACCGGGACCAAAATAAGGACCCAGACCTGGAACCTAACAGGTGGGAACCTTCGGAGAATCGGGGACCCATTTACAACCCTACCCGCAAGTCTTCATCCAAGAATGAGATCTCCTTTATCACTTTTTCGAATTTATTGATGAAGCTCAATTAGGTGCTCATCTGGTATACTTCTTTCAGGTGCGATGCCATCTTCCTTTGGGTTCTGACATATTGGGTTGTTACTTCGGCAGGATTTATGGCCCATGTACTACATCAATCACCCTAATAGGGGCCATGTCTTCGGCCACATTCTTCACTCCTTTTCAATCTAAACCTCCTGAGGCCTTCTTGGCACGTACGTCTTCCACATATTCCTTCATGTGCCCTTCTTTTACCAGGCCTTCCAGATGTCGCTTAAGCATCTGACAATTCTCTGTCAGATGGTTGTTTGGTTTTCGGTGTCCTAGGTCGCTCACCATCTTGGAGGACCTTTTGAAGTATGGCTTGTCCTTTATTTGAGTAAGGATCTTGTACATTGAGTCTTTGAAGATCATTAATACCCCTTCATAGGCTACTCTCGCTTGTTCGGAACGACCCATCCTTCTGTCTAATTGTTCCCCAAACTCCCTTCATCTCTTTCTCTTGGATCCATCTTCACTGGGCGAGCCCATCTGGGCTCAGATACACCCAAGTCCTCTTCCAGTTTTATTAACTCCTCGATCCGTTCCATCAGTTCTTCCTGCATAGCAACAGACCGCCTTGTCAAAGATTGGCAGAACTGGATTTCCCTTAGCAATCCGAGTTTAAAGGTTGCCATGGCTACCTGCTCGTTACTCCCTTCCACCTCATTATAGAGGCGCCAGTAACGTACGCTGAACTCTTTCAGACTTTCTGAGTTCTGCTTCCTGAGAGACAATAATGCCCCCAATATCCTTCAGTTGCTTGGAATTTGTTACGAAACGTGTAACAAAGGATCCAGCTAGCTCCCGAAAGTTACAAATTGACCTCGGCTTTAGGCGGAAAAATTACTTCAAGCCCAGGTCTCCCAAACTTGAGGGGAAAACTTTACACATTAGTGGCTCATTCCTTACCCATAACGCCATGGAATGTTAGGAATACTGGATGTGGTAGGCAGGATCTGAGGTTCCATCATAAACTCTTAGCTTGGGAATAGAATATCTCCGAGGGTGGAATCGCCTTTTCTATTTCCTTCAAGAATGGAGACTTAAAGTTTTGAGCGTTTCTCAAACACCTTGCCCTAGTCGGATTCTCTAGAGGGAGTTTCCGATCAGTTAGCGCTTTTTCTATAAGAGCTTGTTTGTCCTCGTTAGCAAGCGCTCGTGTGGGTTCTTTCCTTCTTCCAGTGTCTCTTGGAAACTCCTCATCTTTAATATGTTGAGCTCAGCTTTGGACATCTCCTCTCTCCCTCTAGGGCCAAGAACTTGAAGTCCTACTCCCTTCGTTCATCGTCTGCTCCAGCCTTTGTTTGGTTCTACCAAGCTCTCGACTCAGATTGGTGTCCTCTTAGTCCTGGCACAGTTATGCGCCCGCGGTGTTCCACCCTTCGTGCTTCACGAGTGTTTTCTTAGCTTGAGGAATCTCTTGGTTCCCTTTTTGTTGTCTCCGGCTCCGATAAGAGGCAGTTGATTTTCTCCTGTTGTAGCTTGACCCCTTCTGCCAAATCTCGAATAACATTTCTGCAAGTTAGTTCGAGTCAGGCATACGTATCCTGCAACGGAACACGTCTCGCAAAGTCACGGTTTTGTTTCCGGGGTACTCTACTTTGCAACTTGGTTACAGAAGGCGGAACTACTGCACGGCTCGGGCCTACGAGGTGAGTCTTTGACCGGACTCGCCCCTTCTTATCTGCAGAGGGAGTTGTCTTGTCAGTCTCTGTGCAAGGAACATAGTCGAAGTATGCTTCGTCGGAGTAAATGATTAAAGGATCCTTGCCCGATAATTCGCATCGATCCCTGAGCAGCACTTCCTCCACCTGAGATGGAGGTCGTCCCATCGGGGGCGGTGAATTTGGATTCTGCTCTTGATCCGACATTTTTCTCAGCAAGAAGAAGCGTTAATTTTTGAATGTTTTGAAAGTGGATAGGTCGGCTTGACCCATTGATGTCAGGGGATCTTGATTAATGGATCCGGTCCTCCTTTCCTTTTTTCCGGCGAGAATCTCTAGGTGGGTCCCCTGTTCAAAAACCAGACAAAATGAAATCTCGATCAGTTGGTCCGACCGAGTTCTCTACGATGCTTAAGTCAACGGTAAGGGTAATCTTAAAGATAATGTGAGTAGTGATTGGGTGTTAGTTCCAGTCGTACCTCTCTCATTTGATCTTTTCCTTTATTCATGCGATCCTATCCTGAATTTTTGGTGCTTGTTAACGCACGATTTCGAACCTCCGGATCATGGCACACGAGATGATCGTGGCTCATCATCGTGGGATGCTCTCCTCCCAGTTTTGGTCTTGAACCGTGCTATAGAGCCCGGATTTGTGCTCGGGCTCTGTAGAATTTTTCTTTGGTCTTCCCTCATCTTCTTCTGCTAGCTGTCCCTCTTCTCTTTGAATTAGTCTTCTGACAAATGAACTCAGCTTTGCTAGTCGGGCTGGTTTCGCAAGTTGGTTTGGTTTCAGTCCAAACCCAACCTAGACCGTTTTGAATTTTCCCTGCCCAATTGCCCCCAAGCCTCCTTTCTTTTTTTTCATTTTCCGAGAAGATAGGGGTTTTGAGATTTTTTCAAGACACGAGGCGGATCTGGGATCATCCCCTTGTCCTCTCAGCTATCAAACGTCACTTCATGCCCATTGTGAAGTCAATTTTTGAATGGCTTGAAAGTGGACAGGTCGTCTTGACTTGTTGATTTCAGGGGATCTTGATTAATGGATCCGGTCCTCCTTCTTTTCTTTTTTCTGGCGAGAATCTACAGGTGGGTCCCCTGTTCAAAAACCAAACAAAATGAAATCTCGATCAGTTGGTCAGACCGAGTTCCCTCCAATGCTTAAGTCAGTGGTGAGGGTTATCTTTAAGATAATGTGAATAGTGATTGGGTGTTAGTTCCAGCCGTACCTCTCTCATTTGATCTTTTCCTTGATTCATGCGATCCTATCCTGAATTTTTGTGCTTGTTAACGCACGATTTTGAACCTCCGGATCATGGTGGGTGGGATGATCGTGGCTCATCATCGTGGGATGCTCTCCTCCCAGTTCCGGTCTTCCCTCATCTTCTTCCGCTCGCTGTCCCTCTTCTCTTTGAATCAATCTTCTGACAAACGAACCCAGCTTTCCGACTCGGGCCTTTTTTGCAAGTTGGGTTGGTTTCGGTCCAAACCCAGCCCAGACAGTTTTGAATTTTCCCTCCACAATGGCTATTGTGAATTCTTCTTCCTCGGGTAATAGGAACCCATATCCATCAAACCTTTGTGTTGGATGGATACGACAAGACCATCCACTGCGCTTTTATCAGTGGTTGGATTGTGAAAGTGAATCCTTGGAAGGAAAAGGACTGTGAATCCAGACCCGTTCGTAATGGATTGAAAACTGATCAGCTAGTGAAATGATGGATGATCTGATTTGAATAAGTGCTTTCTTTAGTGATTTGTTGCGTCAATTCTACAAATGTGCGGCAGTTCTCATCGGCTGAAATTTTAGGTTTTGGACCAAATTTCTTGCATTCTCTTTGTTAGAGGACAAAAAGAACTTGAGGAGGAAGAAAGAGATCAGGATATGCAAGGAAAGAAAGAACTGTATGCCAGAGCTGTCTCGGCCTGCTACTGCGGTCTGGTGGAGCCAGAGCTGAATCTCGCCGTATTTCTTTTTCTCGTCTGTTTCTTTTGGATCTCGCCGTATTTCTTTTTCTCGTCTGTTTCTTTTGGTTTAGTTTGTGATGGGTCAGGCCCAAGTGACTCGGTCCACGATGGTGGGTCAGGCCCAAGTAACCCGAGTCCGTGATAAGTCCAGGTCCAAATCCACCTATTAAAGGCCGGGTCCAGATCCGCGGAGTGACGAAGTCAGAGCAGCCGCGTCGTTCTTTTAATCCGCTTTTACCAGGTCCTGCGGAGAAGATCCTACCTGCCTCGTCTGTTGAGGGCAGTTCGAAGACTCCGCCAGAATGGAGCGCCCTTTGCTGAAGAGTCGTCCCCATCTGTTAGGGGAAGACTATAAATCAAAGAGCCCGACCGGCATTGAAAGAAAAGAATTTTCTTTACACATTTATTGTATTCTCCCGACCTGTAATCTCTACATCGGAGAAGTAAAATCATCAGTTTGGAGTGGACGTAGGTCACACTGACCGAACCACTATAAATTCTCTCTCTCTCCTTCAATTTTCACCTTAATTATTCATTACTTGACTGTTGGTGCCCGAAAACACTTTTTGGCTTTGATAGGCCCATAATACTCCTGGGAGCTCGACAACCCAAAGATCCTTCGCTCTTTCGAGCCTTGTCTTTAGGTTGCGAAGGACCGTTCTTACCATGACTTCTGCCTGCCCTTTTGCTTGTGGGTGTGCCGGACTGGAATGAGGCTGCTAAACGGGGAGTTCGAAGCAAAAGAGGAAAGAATGCCTGAGTACCTTGTCCTGGTGAAAAGGTTGATCCCGCGTTTCCAATGCTTCCAGATCTGTCACATCCCTCGAGGGGAAAACATGGCAGCAGATACCCTCGCCAGGCTCGCCTCATCGTTGGAGGCCTCACCCGCCGAGCCCACATTCATTGGGCACCAGTTGCAGCCGAGTAAGTTAGATGTAAGTACTACAAGCATCAACTGTGTAACGGATGAGTCAAACTAGATGACCCCCATAAGGGCGTACCTCCAAGAAGGTACAGAGCCAGATGATCCCCTCGAGGCCAAAAAACTTAGGATGAGGGCTTCAAAGTTCACTCTCTTGCTAGACACGCTCTACAAAAAAGGTTACTGCTTACCTATGCTGCGCTGCCTTTCACCTGAGGAAGCCGACTACGCCCTCCGTGAAATTCATGAAGGGATCTGTGGGAATCACTCTGGAGGGCTCTCCCTTGCCCACAAAGCACTAAGGCAAGGATTCTTTTGGCCTACCATAGTGAAGGACGCCAAAGAGTTTTCCAAAAAATACGACAAGTGTCAACGCTTCGCCACTGTGCCAAGGCAGCCACCGGAGGAGCTAACTTCAATTTTAAGCCCGTGGCCTTTCTCCAAATGGGGTATGGATATCTTGGGCCCCCTTCCATTGAGCAGAGGACAGTGCAAGTTTGTAGTCATCGCCATTGACTACTTCACAAAATGGGCGGAGGCAGAACCCTTAGCAAAAATAACAAACTCAAAGGTATAAGACTTCGTCTGGAAAAACCTAGTCAGTTGCTTTGGGATACCTCACGCCATTGTTAGTGACAATGGCAAGCAGTTTGATAACAAACTCTTCAACACATTCTGCTCCGACCTCCATATAAAGCAGCCTCATTCCAGTCCGGCACACCCACAAGCAAATGGGCAGGCAGAAGCCATGGTAAGAACGGTCCTTCGCAACATGAAGACAAGGGTCGAAAGAGCGAAGGGTCTTTGGGTTGACGAGCTCCCAAGAGTGTTATGGGCCTATCGAACCACGCCGAGAACTCCCACTGGGAAAACCCCTTTCTCTCTCGCTTTCGGGATTGAAGTAGTCATCCCTGTCGAGATAGGCGTACACTCTTCAAGGGTCCATCACCATGACCATGTCACCAATGAGGAAGGACTCCGCATCAACCTCGATTTGATAGAGGAGGCAAGGGAGATGGCTATGGTCCGTAATGCGAAGTACAAACAGCGCATGGCAAAGTACTACAACTCGAGTGTGAAGCCTCGTTCCTTTCAACCGGGAGACCTAGTCCTCAAAAAGGTGATCCTCGCCACAAAGGACTCTCGCGAAGGAAAGCTGGGACCAAACTGGGAGGGGCCGTACCTCATAACAGAAGTAGTAAGGCCATGCACCTACAAAATCCAAAAGTCTGAAGGAAAGGTCTTACTCCATCCATGGAACGCGAAACATTTGAAGAGGTACTATCAGTGACATTTTAAAAGAGCCAGAGTTACCAGAGTAGTGAAGGTGGGGGGTTTAAGTTGTTTTGTTGTTTATATTTTTTCATTGACATTGTTCAAGCAGTAAGGAATGGAGGAATAAAACACTATATTTTGTGAGAAATGATCCTTGTATTTTTATTCAATTACCAAAAGTTAGGCTGTAAGTTGCCTTTCTAAAAAAAAAAAAAGAGAGTACAGCAAAAGCCCTTGCCCCCTAATCACTCTCAGAGCTGCCCTCTTCATCCTCATCATCATCCTCATCATCATCCCCAGCATCATCATCTTCATACTCGTCGGAGCGGCCACTGCTATCATCAGGCGCCTCAGTAGGCACGAAGCCCGAGAAGTCAATAGCTGGAAAGGCAGTAGAGATCTTCCCCTGAAGCTCCTCGTAGCCATCAATGAAGGCATCGGCAGACCATCCGCTAACTCCTTCTCAGCCTGAGAAGCTCTATCGTGTACCGCCTTCATCTCTGTCGCCATGACACTCTCTCTGAGCAACGCCCTCTCGCGGGTCTGTGCAAGCTCAGCCTCACTGAGCGAAGCCCCTCTTGCGGGCCTTCACTAGCTTAGCCTCAGTGAGCGAAGCCCTCTCACGGGCCTTCACTAGCTCAGCCTCTGCCCTGGTCGCCCTCTCGCGGGCTGCCGAGAGCTCAGCCTTTGCCCTGGTCGCCCTCTCGTGGGCTGCCGAGAGCTCAGTCTCGAACCTGGTCGCCCTCTCGCAGGCCGCCGCAAGATCAGCCTCGGAAGCTCCTCTAGCACCTTCAAGAGCAGCAATCTTCCTTCGAGCAATGGAGAGCTCCTTTTGCATACTCTCATTCTCCTGCTTCAGCTGACTGTTATGTTGAGCCCTTGACAACAAGCAGACGGACGCAGTGGAAGCCTGGAGCAATAAGAGACAAAGAAAATGAAAGTTCACATATATAAAAAAAAAAATTGAAAGTCTGGAGAAAAGGAAACAGTAAGCCTTTACCTGAGCCAGACCCTCTAAAAATGTGTCAATGACCCTCTCGGTACCCAAAGCATTGATCTGCGTAACCTCATGAGGAAACACAAATCTCCCGAGCTTTTCCCGAATCACCAGCGGATTGCCCAGCATGGGACCAACCCAAGCTGGTGCCCCTGCAGGAGCCCCCGAGTGTGAGGGACACGAATGAGTGGCAGAAGGTACAGTCGGAGAAGAAGACTCCGGAGCAGCAATCGTGGTGCAGGAGCTCGCTGGCTGAGGAGACGCTACGGGAGAGGCCGCCCGATGAGAACACGGTCATGCCCCCGCTGAAAGGGTGGATGCGAGAGAGCTCGCCTTGAAAATCACTAGTGGAGAGTTTCCCCTTGAGGTGCTGTCTACCCTCGCCGCCTTGGAAGGAGGGGCACTCATACTCGAAGGGCGAGCCCCAAAAGGAGGGGTACTCCTACTCGAAAGGCGAGCCCCAATCACCTCTCTGTCTACTGCTGCAGAAGCAAAAGTGTTACTTAGGTATGGAATATCAGGTAAATAAAAAAAAAAGCATAAGTCAAGTACTTTTTCTTTTCACAGGAGGTTTCAGAGAGGGGCCACTAGCTCCATTACTCTCTTTGGGTAAGAGAACCCCCAAGTCTTTCTCAAGACAAGCCCTCACGGCCTGCAGCTTCCATTCTTGACTCATGGAGAGCACTGGCGCCTCTACAAAAGGGCAATGGGTAAGCGCATAAAAAAAAAAATAAAGAGAAGGAGCAGCAAGTGAATGACTTACCAAGTTTCTTGGCGTCACCCCATCGTGTTGGCACCAAAGCCCGGTCTGTCTCAGAGGCCCACTCTCCACCAATAAAGAAGAAACGAGATTTCCAACTATGGCAGTTGGAACGCAAACCCGTAAGCAGCTTGCCACCCCTAGGGGTAAGATAGTACCATCCCCTATTAGGGGCTAGAGACTCAATCAGGCTGTAGGCAGCATAGAACTCCACAGGCGAAGCATCCTCGTTATGAACCCTCCTCCATAATACAAGAAAGCCGAGCAGAACCCTCCAGCCATTGGGTGCTAACCGCCCCGGGGTCAATGAAAAGTAATGGAGAATGCGACAAATGGAGGAAGGCATGGGTAACCTCAGCCCGGCTTCGAGTATCTCTTCATAAATGTCAATATCGCCCGAGGAGTCATCGCAAGCGGGCTCGTCCGTTTCAACCCGGCGACATAGCACAGTGGGAGGAATATGATAAGAAAAAGTCATCTTCAAAATGTCACTGTTAGTGTTGAACACACTAAGAATGGTGCTCACCTTGGATACGTCGTCGTCGACAACCACTTTTCCTCGATACCTTTTGCGATGAAAACGTACAGTGCTCACTGCCGCGGCGCCCGTATTCACCTCCAAACGCCTGATGGACACTGCCGCCCTCGCCCATTGTCTACATCAAACCCATCGCAGCAGCAGGCTGGGCGCCTAAGGTGGCACCCCAGCCCCGTCCATCCACCGCGCCAACAGCGCAGCCCGCCGCAGCAGGCCGTCTGTCGTGCGCCACAACAGGGGCGCCCCGTCCGTCGTCCGACTCTGCAGCGGGCGCCCAGGGCAGGGGCACCCCGTCCGTCTTCCTCGGTAGCAGACGCTGTAGCAGGGGCGCCTGGGGCAGGGGTGCCCCGTCCATCTTCCTCGGCAGCAGACGCTGCAGCAGGGGCGCCCAGGGAAGGAGCGCCCCGACCGTCTTCCTCGGCAGCAGACGCTGCAGCAGGGGCGCCCTGAGCGGCGCCCCGCCCGTGGTTCACCGCAGCCGCTGGCGCCGCAGCAGGAGCGCCTAAGGCGGCGCCTCGTCGGTCGCTCGTCGCAGCAGTAGGCGCTGCAGCAGGGCGTCGCCTGTCATCCAATGCAGCAGCAGGCGCTACAGCAGGGTGCCGACCCCGTCCGGCGCTGCAGCAGTAGCAGCAGTAGGAGCGCCCTGGGCAGCACCCCGCCCGTGGTCCACCACGACAGCAAGTGCAGGCGCAGCAGGGGCGCCCAAGGCGGCGCCCCGTCTGCCATCTTCCCCCGCAGCAGCGGGGCTGGCAATGGCCAGCCCATCCCTTCCGTCGCACACCTCTTCTGCTTCTTGTCGATCCGGAAACTCCATGGTGGCTGCCTTCTTTCTTTTTTGAACAAGAGGAGAATGAACAACCTCAAAGAAAAGAGAGTTAACAACTTCAAGGGAGGGTGGAGAAAAGCACTCCCTATTTATAGCCTAGGGTTTTTAAAGAGGGAAGGAACCCTAAGCCAAAAGAACTCTTCTATGAAATTCAAAGAGGGAAAGAACCCTGAGCAAAAAGAGACAGGCAGTGTCTGGGAAGGTTAGGAGTGCTCGGAATGAAGAAAGCCTGATATTCAAAATGCCTCACTTTCAAAGTTTCCTTTGGCGCGAGGCATTGAGGGGCAAATGATAGGTCAGGCCCAAGTGACTCGGTCCACGATGGTGGGTCAGGCCCAAGTAACCCGAGTCCGTGATAAGTCCAGGTCCAAATCCACCTATTAAAGGCCGGGTGCAGATCCGCGGAGTGACGAAGTCAGAGCAGCCGCGTCGTTCTTTTAATCCGCTTTTACCAGGTCTTACGGAGAAGATCCTACATGCCTCGTCTGTTGAGGGCAGTTCGAAGACTCCGTCAGAATGGAGCGCCCTTTGCTGAAGAGTCGTCCCCATCTGTTAGGGGAAGACTATAAATCAAAGAGCCCGACCGGCATTGAAAGAAAAGAATTTTCTTTACACATTTATTGTATTCTCCCGACTTGTAATCTCTACATCGGAGAAGTAAAATCATCAGTTTGGAGTGGACGTAGGTCACACTAACCGAACCACTATAAATTCTCTCTCTCTCTCCTTCAATTTTCACTTTAATTATTTATTACTTGACCGGTGGTGCCCGAAAACACTTTTTGGCTTCATCAGTTTGATCTGATGATTTCTTCCAAACAATGACCAAACACCCTTTTCGTACAAGTAAAGATCGAAATCTAAATTATTTTGAATCGGGATCCTTTGAGGGTTTTGACGCACGCAGATGACCCATGAGTGGATTAATCCCGATCCGCCATGTGACCATGCGTAACTGGATCTGGCGGGTCTTTACCCCACAGTGAGGGTGGTGGAAGGCTGCCTATGGTGACGTCGTGGGCTGTAATTGGTCCACTACTCTCACCCCCAGTCAAATCCCTCAGAGCTTCCCAATTCCTGCCCTGGCATAGGGCAGTAGCCCCGCATCAGTGTGCATGGCTAGCTACTGCGGTAATGTGGCGGACCATGAAATCACGATCACCATCAGGTAAAGCGTTTCTTTCCTCTTTTCAAGGTGGAAAACGGTTGCCCTCAGCCACATCAGCACAAGAGATGCGACTCCTAACTCTTATCATTTGAATTTGGGAAACTAAAAAAACTACTCCCAGAGTTTGATTTCGTTTGTCCCTCTTCATCAACACTAATAAAATTCATTTCTTCTCTCTTTTCTCTTCTATCCCTCGAATCTCTTAGTTCTCGCTCTCCCCTCTCTTTCTCCCTCCCTTTATATCTCACCTATTTGCCCCCATCTACATCTGTTCAGTTGTCAGCACATCTCTGTATATATCCCTCATATAGTTGCCCGGCTTACTATCTCTCTTATATCTGAAACTACGAAGGTATGGGAGTTATTCCACCGTCATTTCTTTTAAAAAGTCCGTTGTTCTACTATAATTGCTATTAAAAATTAAGATGCCTAAAGCACATTGGATGCACTGGCATTTCTTTCTATCTGACATTGTTTTCTAAGCCATGGAATCATTGCAACATTGAGGCTTTTTTCTTTATTTTCAAAAAACTTTTTTGAACGTATCTATGACCTCACACCCTTCTACTAAGACTCATTTTGCCAAATGTTCCCTTTGATGCATCAAACACTTTAATACCAAATCATTGGATGTGATACACTGCCACCAAATCAAGTTTGACCTTAGACCAAATCTAGTGGAACATATTATAGATATATATATATATATATATATATATATGTATATTAAAGTCTGCTATTCGGAACAATAATGAAGCATGATTTGATTTTCCAAATCGGCCCAAGTAACCCATGCAACTGTGCATAATTCCATCACAATTCCATGCCAAATGTGAACGATGTCTATCACTTGTGTATAAGATTCTAGATTTAGTCAGAACTTGGTGGCTATGGCGATTGGGTACTGTCAATCTATTATTGGTTTTTTTACATTAATGTCAATCTGTTACTGTTGTGACATATCATTTTTGTTCTTGTGTTAGTAGTTTTTCTTCCTTTTTTTTTTTTTTTTTTTTCATTTTCCGTCTTCTTGAATTCTTGGTTTCAGTCACATTTATTCACAAAGAGAAACAGTGGCAGCCCCTGCACACTCTCAATTGTCTACCAACCAGCCACAACATAAACCAAGATATGGCACCTGTCCTCTATTTCTTTGATGTTCTATGGGAAATGAAATTTTAAATTTTTAAAAAATAATTTAGTTCTGTGATTATATTTATATCTGATTTTGTAAAGATTGAGTTGAATAAAAGTAAATCTGTTTTATTATCTTTATCCCATGAGATGATGTTAAGGATTGAAGATTCACTGAATGATTTCGGTAAACTTTTATTAATTGATAATTAATGTAAGTAATAATTTAAATTAACTTATCAATTTCAATAAATTAATCCATGCATCGCACGGGACTTAATGCTATTGCAAAATGCCCTCTTCTGGAGAGGCTGAGATTGAAAACCTCTGATTTTTATTAACATCCATGCTTCAAGTCTCCATTACTTTGAATTCGATTGACAATCTCGAGATCTTTCACTTGGAAGCAGCCCACTCTTGACTAATGTGTCTATGTATTCAATCCTTCCCCCTCCCCTCCTTCTATAAGATTGGTCAGCAATGTAACACTTGCAGTGTGGTCTAAGTTTATAGGGTATTTGTCACAACCCGAGCCCGAGATTGAATGACTCAGGGCTAATCCCGGGTCGCAAGTGCATCATACTTACTCCCGTGAACCCCGAGTTAACCGAAGTTAAGACGGACTCCATAAGGGATCAATCATACGTACTTATCAAATGTACATTTTGCAGAATATATAAACATTGATGAAACAACTTACTGAACAAGTCCTTTATGCTAAAAGCAAAGTTCATATATACATAATTCAATCCTAATTAAGTTAACCACTGCATATTCAAAATACAAATGCAAGGGACATCATTTACAGTCCCAAAATAAATGTACGAAGGTATCTCCAACATTCGCAAAACATTGCCAAAATATTATAATTCATTCGCCCTCTGTTCATGTCCATTCAATTAAACCTCCTGAGGGTATCAGATTGGCCTCCTACAGTGACAGAACGGCCACTGCATGACCGGGATGGGCAATTGGGCCTATAATGTTATCAATAACACTATGAACACGACAGTTCAACAATGTATAAATAGATCTTTAATAATACACGCTAAATTTGTCAATTTATCATTGTAACAGTCCTAGACAATCAAATCAATAACAGTGTTTTATGCATCGGAATCAAATGGAGTCAAGTAATATCAATTACTAGATGGCAACTATCATAGTATTTGTTTCATTTAATTATTCCTAACGGAAGCTATAATTCATTTCATTCATTTACATTCCTTTCATTAGTTTCATTAATTTACATTGAACACTCTTAATTAGGTGGCTTATCATTTAATGACTTTTCGGTATACAATGTGTGGGATCTACCAGTGTCTTGATCAGAGCTCACTGGCATTACCACGGAGCTCCGGAACACCCCATCCATCGACTGCAGTAGGATTATTTATTAATTCATTGTTACATTTAGTAACTGTTCAAACGAACTAGAGAAACTACTATATAGTGCTAGACTCGGAAATCAAATCCATTCGATAAGTTCTATTTAAACCTTGAATCAAATGTCTAAACCATACAATTGGGTGAAACACTTGTTATCGAATGTACGTGTTATTCTTGATGAACATCACTTTAATAGTAGTTTGTACATTCAATAACATTAGCTAACACCTATGTAGATTTAGATAACACATTTAAAGAATTAATACACAATTGAATTATACTTAATTCACTGGCATTCTTTTCTTTTATTTTCTATAATTTTAATAATCCTATATTAGGGTATAATTAGTTCTAGGACTAATTTATAGACCACTAAGGCGCATAGAAAAAGTCTGTCCGATCAATCGGTCTGTCTGTCCAATCGATCGGACCTGGGACGAATTGCAGGTCCGAAAACTTGATTCCTTTCTCTCCTTCTTCTCTTCATTACATTCATTCTCAACCTGAACACAATATAGGACCTGCTGTCCCCTCTTCAATCTTCATCCCATCAATCCAAACACCCTCCAACCAATTCAGTTATTTTCCAAATGATCAACAACCCAAATCAATTCTATATAATAGAATGAAATCATATTTAATAACAAAATCACAAGAAATCCTTAGCAATTAGCATTTAATCACAAGGATTGTCTATACTTGCCTCTTGAAGTCAATTAGCAAGAAACCCTTCTTTACTTAGCTTGACTTGAAATTAAAATCCCCAATTCAAACCTTAATTCTATAAAAACATGAAAAACACCACTCTATAAGCTATTTGTGTTAAATAGTACTTCAAACCATTTAATAGAACGTTAAAGTTCTTAAAAGGATCCAAATACTTACTTGTAACTCCAAGAAAAGGAATTCTTGTGTTCTTAATTTCTCAAGCTTTAATACTCCAAGAGTAGCAAACAAGTTGAGGAAGAAAATGAAGAAGATGAAATCTCTTCAAAACCTCTTAAATCACCCCAAGCCTCACTCTTGATGAAGAAGAATGGAAGAAAAAAGAAGAAAAAGGGTGTCTAGGGTTTACTTGAGATGAAACGAGTGAATGAACTCATTTTAGTTCATCCTAAGCCTTAAAAGTCCCTCTTTTGCACTAAGGTCCACCCCATTAAGATTATTTACATTTTGAGTCAAATGGAGGGTCATTTGACCAAATTCTCGTCAAACGACTTTAAGTCTATTACGAAAGTTAACATACTCCTCGAGATACGCGTGCTGGTATTAAGAGTTTCTGTATTCGACAAAATACGCAAATATTTGTATTTACGAAAAAGTCCTTGTTTCTTTTATTTGAGTCTAAACTCTATTCAATTCACTTAATCTCCTTCATTAAATCTCATTACGCCCAAATCATTCATTTTAAACTAACTCAATTCCATTTGGTCATAAACCGTCATTGGCTTAATTAAGCATAGTTAATTAGTATTAATTAGAATCAATTAGAGTTAATCTCAATTAACTCAGGATGGAGTTTAACAGTATTCGCATGGGGTAAAAAGACTTTGATGATAATGATGATAAGGAATTTTCAAAAGATGTAGGATTTTTATTATTATTTTCCTCTTGGCTTTTGTAAGTAGCACTATATATGGAACTTGTGAAATTAAATCTTCATTGCGGTTTTTATCAAAAGAAGAAAAAAGAAGAAAAGGTCGTGGTTCTCACAGCTCTGAGCACTGTGGTATATGTATTTGTTTCCGTTTTTTTCATTTTTTTTTGTGCATAATTCAGTTGTATTTACCACATTCATCATTTCTATCCCCGATCTTCCCTTTTTATTAACTCAAACTCGTATTTACCTGCCATTTTAAGTTATTCGGGTTAATTCTATTAATCAAAAAATTTGTTCAACCCAATATTTATTTACTGTCAAAACTGATCGGGATGTGGACGAACAATCAATGGTAAGGATCCTCGAATAACCAAGATTGAAAAAATCGAATTCAAAAGTGAAACGCAAATTATGGCGAAGAAAATTAATGACAAAGCAGGTATGACTATGCCGCTTTAGGACTCCAACGGAAATATCTTTGGTGCTTAGGGAAAGACTACTAGAATTTTCGTTCTATGAGGAGTCTAAATTCTAATTAAATTAGGACCTCATGATGGAAAAGAAGTTGTTTTAGGGAAAGCTACATAAAAGGTCTAGGGGTTACAGCTCCTCTCTCTACTAATACATTGACTGTCTCATCTCAAGATCATGTAGAAAATTTGAAGCGGAGTCGTGTATTAAATTCCTAATGGAAGATAGCGGTTCAAATTATGCGATGGAGTCAAATACGAGTCTAGATCTCAAGATCGATATTGTGTTATTCTTCGAATCAATCTCATATTTATGTTGATCCGATTAAAAATATGTTAGTTGAAAACCGACATGTGCTGTAAGAGCGCTGTGGGTTCATGAGAATTAGATTTGTGTAGCTGATTGATGGGTCAGACCCAAATGACTCAGTCCATAACGACGGGTCAGGCCCAAACCATGATGACGGGTCAAGTTCAAGAGATTCAGTTCACGAAGTTGGGTCAGGTCTGAATGACCCGGGTCCGTGTCGAGCCCAGGTCCGGATCCACTCGTCTTGGGTAGGTCCGGGTCCGAATCCACGAAGTACGAAGTCAGAGCGTCGTTACCTCTAACCTGCTTTTACCAAGTCTTGCGGAGGATATCTTATCTGCCTCGTCACTTGAGGGCGGTTCGGAGATTCCGCCAAAAGGTAGCGTCCGCTGCTGAAGAGTCTCCCCATCTGTTAGGGGACGACTATAAAACAAGAGCCCCACCCACACTGAGGGGCAAGCAAATGGTTGCAATCAATCTTTACCACCATCTTTCCATCTGTAATCGCTACACACTTGATAAATACAATCTTCACCTTAAAGTGGACGTAGGTCACACTGGACCGAACCACTATAAACCTCTCTCTGTCATTTTCTCTCTCTATTTCTCACATTAATTATCTTACACTTGACCGGTGGTGCCCGAAACCTATTTTTGGCATCATCAGTTTGGCGCCGTCTGTGGGAAAGTCAAAACTCTCACTTCATAACACTACATTTTCGAAAGCTATGGTGACCACCACCAGATCGACAAGGCGACAAGAAAACAATTCCAGGCGAGAGGAAGAGGAAAATCCTCCACCAAATAATCCTCCTCCAAATGCTACCGCTCCAGATCCCACTCCTCAGCAGATGTTGGCGACAATGCAGCAGCTGGTTGCCCAAAACCAGCAGATCCTGCAGCTCATACTCGCGGGGCAGGGAGGAGCAACGCAAGGAGGGCCTCGCCAGGGAGCTCCTCGCAGGGGAGCGCCTCGCCCGGGTGACCATCAGCATGGCGCCCAAGGCCTGGGCGCCCATCATCATGTAGCCCAAGGCCTGGGCGCCCATCCACCTGGCACCGGCGCCCAAGGAGTTCCTCGTAACCCCCCTCTCGGAGTGCTGTTGGTCGATCCTCAAGGTCGCGCCCATCACGGAGGACCCCCACCTCCAGGTGGAGCGAATCAAGGCGGTCTTCCACCTCCTCCCTCTGTTTCTAACGGGGAGGAACCTCATTTCCAAGAGGAGGAAGATGAAAATCAAAGCATAGAAGTGGGGAGTCACTTCTATGATCGGTCCAGAGAAGCCCCCAATCACTGGGAAGAAAAAATCAAAGAAATGCAGAATCAACTGGGCGATGTCTTCAACGCCATAAGAGCTCGGGCACCAGAGACGGTAGATTATCTAGTCGGGCGAACGGATACACCGTTCAAGCCTGACGTGGTGAACTACCCACTCCCTCAAAAATTCAAGATGCCATCCGTAGAGACCTTCGATGGAAGGAAGGATCCGTTGGACCACTTAGAGACGTACAAAAGCAAAATGCAGCTGCATAGTATCCCTGACGAGATAATGTGCAGGGCGTTCCCAACCACATTGAAGGGCTCCGCTCGGCAATGGTTTGCCAACCTCGCCCCAGCCTCCATCGCCACCTTTGGAGAGTTGAGTAAGTCATTCGTCTCGCACTTCATCGGAGGGCGCCGCCACCAAAAGCCTGCCACACACCTGCTCAGCATAAAGCAGGACAAAAATGAGAGCCTCAGGAGCTACCTCACTCGTTTTAACGAGGAGGTACTTCAGGTCGAAGAGCCTGACGACAAGGTGTCAATGACAGCCTTTCTAGGAGGCCTTCGCTCATCAAGCTTCCTCTTCTCGGTGATGAAACGTCCGCCAAAGAATATGCCAGAGCTACTAGCAAAGGCTCAGAAGTATATGAACGCTGAAGACATAACCAGAGCCAGGCGGGGAGAGTCCTCCAGAACAGGGGATAAGAGAAAGGAGGAGCGAGACAGAGATGAAAAGGAGGACATTAGCGACAAGCGAGGCAGGACAGAGAGGGTACCTGTTAGAGACCGACTCAGTCCTCCTCCGCACAGAGACAGACAAGTATTCACTCCTCTCAACACCACTATTGGACACATCTTGTTCCAAATACAAGATGACCCCGCCGTAAAATGGCCTGGGAAAATGAAGTCCCCTCCAAATCGCAGGAACCTGACTAAATACTGTCGCTTTCATCGCGACCATGGCCATGACACTGACGACTGCTTTGAACTCAAGAAGCAGATTGAAGATCTCATTCAGCATGGTTACCTGCGCCAATATGTTGCTGGAAGAGGGCAAGCCCCACCACCGCCACCACCTCGAAATATCGAGGACCCGCAGCCGATTGGGGAAATTCGAACTATCTCAGGAGGACTAGCATAGTCACTCTCCGCCCTGAAGGCTCATGCCAGAAAGGCAAGACATCCTGATGAATCACACCCGTCTAAGGCGCCCATGCATGAAGCTAACGAAATCATATCCTTCTCGGATAAAGATTTGGAAATGATGACTCATCCCTCTTGTATTAATTGAAAAACATCAGGACAAAAGAGTATACATTGGTTTTTCTCTTTCAAAAGCTAAACCTACCTCTGCACTGTTCTCAAACAGGCAGCCTATCTCCAGCTTAGCGGCTCTCTCGCGGGGTCGCCAAAAAGCTTGGCCTACCTCTGCACTGTTCTCAAACAGGCAGCCTATCTCCAGCTTAGCGGCTCTCTCGCGGGTCGCCAAAAAAGCTTGGCCTACCTCTGCACTGTTCTCAAACAGGCAGCCTATCTCCAGCTTAGCGGCTCTCTCGCGGGTCGCCAAAAGCTTGGCCTACCTCTGCACTGTTCTCAAACAGGCAGCCTATCTCTAGCTTAACAGCTCTCTCAACCCAAGGGACTACATTAAATTAGCGTGCTCAACTGTCTGGCCGCCCAAATGAGCCAACCCAGCATCCACAGGGCAACCAGCCCCGTACCTCGCCCAAAGTGGCGCCTCTTAATGCCTGCACGCCAAGGCCAGCCTCCTCCATAGCGCCCAAAGCTCCCAGGCTCTCCCAAGCAGCTCGCCCAGGTCACTTCCAGGTCGCCCAGGGCGCTGCTGCTGCTGCCTCGCCTAGCTGGGCGACCCTGATGCCTCGTCTAGCTGGGCGCCCTTGCTGTCACTACTGTTTTTCCACGCGCGAACGCCCCAGCTCGGTCGCTGCTGTTTCACCTCGGCTGTAGCTTCTCTTATCTCGGCATTCTCGCCTGCTGGTATCTCGGCCTCGACCTCTGCTGCCTCTCAAAGGGGCGCCCAGGCCAGCACCATGCCAGGACGCTGCTGGCCTCCGCTGCCCAAGGCACCCGCTGCCCAGGGCGCCCAAGCCCATGGGCGCCCACTGCCCAGGGCGCCCACTGCCATGGGCGCCCATGCCCAGGGCGCCCAAGCCCATGGGCGCCCATGCCCATGGGCGCCCATGCCCATGGGCGCCCACTGCCCAGGGCGCCGCGCCCACTGCCCAGGGCGCCCAAGCCCATGGGCGCCCATGCCCATGGGCGCCCACTGCCCAGGGCGCCCACTGCCATGGGCGCCAGCGCCAGGGCGCCCGCCGCCTCTGCCGCCTCCTACGGTCCACTTTGAAATCTATGCGGTCCACTTTGAAATCTATCACCTGCTGCAACCCGGAATCTGAGAGTGTCCAAAGCTAGGAGAACTCTTCCGGATAAAAAAAAAAAGGACAGATACAGCAAACAAAAATCAAATCTGATCCTTACAAAACCCTAGGTCAAAATTTTGGTCGGGGGCGCTGCCCCCGCACCCCCGCCGGGGGCGCTGCCCCCTGGACCCCCGCGAGCTGACCGGTCAGCTCGACCACCGCCGGGGGACACCCCCGGACCCCCTCTGCGAAGAGCATATTATTTCGAAGTGGCAGTATGTTTTTGTGAGTTATATGAGATACTAACTTACAGGTCTCGCTTTCAAAAAAAAAAAAAAAAAAAAAAAAAAAAAAAAGGAAAAAAAAAAAAACTTGATATTTGAAAATGTCTCGCTTTCAAAACTTCCTTTGCCGCGAGACATTGAGGGGCAAATGATGGGTCAGACCCAAATGACTCAGTCCATAACGACGGGTCAGGCCCAAACCATGATGACGGGTCAAGTTCAAGAGATTCAGTTCACGAAGTTGGGTCAGGTCTGAATGACCCGGGTCCGTGTCGAGCCCAGGTCCGGATCCACTCGTCTTGGGTAGGTCCGGGTCCGAATCCACGAAGTACGAAGTCAGAGCGTCGTTACCTCTAAACCTGCTTTTACCAAGTCTTGCGAAGAATATCTTATCTGCCTCGTCACTTGAGGGCGGTTCGGAGACTCCGCCAAAAGGTAGCGTCCGCTGCTGAAGAGTCTCCCCATCTGTTAGGGGACGACTATAAAACCCAGAACCCCTCTAGCACTGAGGGGCAAGCAAATTGTTGCAATCAATCTTTACCACCATCTTTCCATCTGTAATCGCTACACACTTGATAAATACAATCTTCACCTTAAAGTGGACGTAGGTCACACTGGACCGAACCACTATAAACCTCTCTCTGTCATTTTCTCTCTCTATTTCTCACATTAATTATCTTACACTTGACCGGTGGTGCCCGAAACCACTTTTTGGCATCATCAGTATCTGCTCCAATGCACCAGATATTAGTTCATACACGTCTCCCCACCCCAGCCCCCATCTCCTAATTCTTCTTCTTCTTCTTAATTTTTTATGTATTTTCTGGTGATGGCAAAGGAGACATGACTAAAAAATAAAATGCGTCTGGATGTGCAGATACACATACTTTGGTGCGTATGATGCTATTTTGCCTAAATCAAAGCAGGCAACACTATAGGTCACACAAAGAATTTGAAAAAAAGGAAACCAATGTAATTTGGTTATCATTTCCCACATGACCTCAAACAACATAGAAGAATGGAAAAACATCCATCTTGCTAAAATATTGTGGTTCGCTTGTAATTTGAAAGGCATACAGAGAGGCCCTATTAAGGGGTTACGAACATAATAAATAAACACCGCTCAAGAATTTGTAACTTCATTTCATGTTGTCACAAAGACATGGCATGGGCATGTGGGATGTGTTGCACAATTGCTATTCGAGTGTTGGATAGGGTGGTTACACACATTTGGAGCTATGGTTCCATAAAAGAAGGGAAATATGATGGAGCTACTGCATACTATATAGATGTTTCATTAAGTATCCAATATTAGAACTTAACTCTAATATGGGTGTATGACTCACAAACTAAGGGCTAAAAGGATACAAAAATGGTTCAGAAATGGGCCAGAAACTGGAGATTTTCGGGGCATCATCAATGGTAGGTCGAAGAAGCTCAACTGTCTTTATTACCAAACCCCACATGCTTTGCAGCTGGTGGGGAATCCAGTGCAGGACATTATACCTCATCCCCATTCGAGGCACACAAGTTAGATTAGTATAAAGCAATCATATATCAAAACTTCATATTCCATGGATAGGTTAATACCTACATTTTAGCTCGAGGTATATGGGACAGTATGAATTTTCACTGGCCGCCTCTAAGATGGAGAGGCTGTTCTACAGTATTAAAAAGTGGAGGAATGCTGCAATGTTGAAAGCTCATATAATGTCAAGGAGTTGAAACACAAAATTTGCAGTCTAGAATTAATTAATGAATAAGAAGAGTTCAAAACTGAGGGAAAAAAGAGCTGTAGGATAAAAAATACCAGCACCAAGAACGAGGTCAAATCCTGTAGGGTATCTTTGTGTAATTCAGGCCCATGCTGTCATCATTTCCCCATTCTAACTTCTCAGCTACAAATCCTACAAGA